>JAVXUL010127427.1:0-16138 GCA_035590515.1 Trichilia minutiflora | reverse complement strand
CCAAAGACCAAGTGATTAAGGTATATGCTCGTTTATCGAATAATTCAACTCAAAAACACCACGAGGCATAATTTCAATTTAATTATTTTGGCATTATCAAAAATATATAAATAATCAATTGATTCAACATAAAATCAATTTATGATCACAAAAACCAATCATCAAAAATACATAAAGACATCAAGGAGATTGGGCTAGCTTTAATTATCGGAGTCAGACCTTGATAGAGTACTTGAGAGGGGCTCAGCGTGCATTCACTGCAGAGCAAATGGGCTCGACACATATTCACTGCGAAGCAGATGGGCTCGACGCGTATTCAAAATACTGGTCGTAGGATCGGGAGATCTGTCGCCAAGAGGGTCAGGTCATGGATAATAAATCTTCAATCTGTCTGCGTTCCACGACTTTTTTACTGGAGTGTCGCTCGGGGTCTCTAATTTGTAAACCCCTGGTCTGAGTATTTGAACAACCTTGTATGGCCCTTCCTAATTGGCTTCAAATACCCCTTCACCCGAGACTTTGGTGTTAAGAGCCACCCTTCGGAGAACAAGGTCTCCTCTTTAGAAGATTCGGCGTCTGACTTTTTGATTATAGTATCGAGCTACCTTCTATTGGTGCACGGATACCCGAATCTCAGCCTCATCTCTCTTTTTGTCTACCAGATCCAACTCCAATCTTCGACTAGCCTCATTTCTCTCTTCTGTGTAGTCTTGCGCTTGGAAAGTCGAGATGTTGATTTTCACCAGAATCATAGCTTCGCACCCAAAGGCTAGTAGAAAGGGGGACTCTCCCATCGTCGTTCGGGGAGTAATTCTGTATGTCCAGAGGACCTCAGGCAGTTTATCAATCCATTCTCCCTTGTGCTCTCCGAGCTTTTTCTTGAGTGTCTTCTTGATTATTTTGTTGGCAGCCTCGACCTGTCCATTAGCTTGTGGGTGTGCTGGGGTGGCAAATCTCAGGTCGATGCAGGACTCTGAACAGAATTCCTTAAACTGAGCATTATCGAACTGCTTTCCATGGTCAATAACCAATATGTATGGAACCTCGCAGTGATAGATTATATTCTGCTTCACAAATACGATAGTCTTTCTCTCGGTTATACTGGGGAGTGGCTATGCTTCCACCCACTTTATGAAATCGTCAATGGCTACGATTGCATATTTAGTGTTGGCTCGGGCAGTCGGGAGTGGCCCTATCAGATACAGCCCCCATTGAGAGAAAGGCCAAGAACTTGAGAGACAAGTGAGTTCTTTCGGGGGCTGTCTCAGAATATCGCCATGAATTTGACACTGGTGGCAGGACTTGACTATCCTGAGAGCATCCTGAGAAATCGTAGGCCAATAATATCCTTGTCGGATGATTTTGTACGTTAATGAACGAGCCCTTCCATGACTTCCGTAGGTTCTATTGTGGATTTTCTCAAGGACTTTTTCTGCCTCATCTGGTTTTAAACATTTTAAGTATGGCAGAGTAAATCCACGTTTATACAAGGTATTATCAAGGACAGCGTACCTGATTGCTTGGTTCTTTATTTTTCTGGCTTTGTTCCAATCACCCGAGAGCTCTTCATGCTAGATGTACACTTTCAGCTCCCTCATCCAGGTCGGGTCGGGGGTCTCCTACAGGGCTGCAACAAAATCTTCCTTCAGGCTTACACTCCTCTATGTCAGGAGCTTGATTGGCATTGTAGCCGGAGATTTCCCCTTGAATACCGAAGCCAACTTTGCTAGAGAATTCGTCCTGAAATTTTCTGCTCGAGGGAGTTATTCAATAGTGACGCTCTGAAAGGCCTCCATCAATTTCCTGGCTTGAACCAAATAGGCTAGCATACTGTCTTCCCGAACTTGGAATTGCCCATTCAACTGATTGGCGATTAATTGAGAATCGCTGTATACGATCAGATTACAGGCCCCCAAAACCTTCGCTAGTTTCATTCCATTAATCAACGCCTCATACTCAGCCTCGTTGTTGGTCACTTTGAAGTCAAACCACAGGGAGTACATGACTTTCTCTCCACTTGGCTTTCTCAAGATTATTCCTGCTCCTCCCCCTATTACCTTGTTCACTCCCCTCGGTCTCGCTCTCCAAAGGGCACTTACGAATGCAATATGAGCTCCACGAGGCTGTAGCAAAATAGGATCGGGCTTCTCTTTGATTCCCTCTCATAATCCCTATTCCTTCTCCGTTTCTGAATTTCAGTTTTAAGTAGTGCACGCTTTCCATTGCCTTCGTGGATCGAACAAACGGCCTCCCAAGAATCATGGAGTAGGGTATTTTTAGGTCCACCACATGGAATTCTACCATGGTGACCTTTTGGTAGGGTTTATCACCCATTATAATTGGTAACTGCATGATCCTCAGGGGGTACACGCATAACTCTCCAAACCCGTGCAGTGTAGTCTCTGTTGGCCTCAATCTCAGGTTTTCTATGCCAAAGGAATCCAGCGTCTCCTTAAATATGATGTCTGTAGAGCTTCCTGTGTCAATTAAGATTCTTCCAACTGCGGAAATCCCTACTGTCATCGTGATAACAAAGGCATCATCATGAGGGTAATGAACCCCATTGTCATCCTCGTTCATAAACAAGATGGGCACCAAGGCTATCTTCTATTTTTTCTCCCCCCGCACGTTTAGGTTATGAGGTTCCATGTTTACGCTTGGGATAGAATACCGAGCATAATTATTTCGAGAATTATTTGAGTTTCCCGCCAGTGTGGGACCGTCGATGATTACCATTGCATCATCATTCCCCAGGGCCCACTCTAGTTCTTGGGGCTTTCATCTTCACGAGCTATAAACTCGGTCAGTTAATTATTTCTGACCAAGTCTTCAATCTGGTTTTGCAGCTCGTGGCACTGTTCCGTCGAGTGCCCCATATCTTGGTGGAATTTGTAGAATTTGCTCCCCGCTTCTCCGCGGGGCCTATACTTAATTGGCCAAGGGTCCAGCAACAAAGTCCCCCGCTTTCTCACCTTCTCCAAAATTTATGAAAAGGGAGCGTTCAAGGGAGTAAACTTCCTCTTCGCTTTCCCCTATTCCGCTTGCCTCGATCGATCTACCTAGGCAACTCATTTTGAATTGTCTCTTCGAGGCGATCCTTGTTCTCAGGGATACTGCCCCTCTCTCTTCCTATCCTTCCGATAATATTCGGGGGCTCGATTCCTTTCCCGATTAACTTCAGGAAACCTCCTTTCATCACTCCTTCATTTCTTGTAATTGGGTCTTCTAAACCAATTGTCATCTCTCGGGGGAGCCCCTGCGGGCTTCTGCTCCTTTATCTTGAGCATCACCTGATTCTCGACTTCTATCTCGTCGAGTATCTTTCTGCGAGCCACCTCATAAGTGTTTACAGAATACTTGCAAATAGCATACCAAGCCCTATCTATTCTAAGCCCCTGTCTCAGCCCCTCTAGGGCCAGTGGGTGATGGTAAGCCCCCAGTTCGAGTACCTCCTCGTGATACCTCTTAGCGAAGCTCTTAAGGCTTTCACTATTTTCCTACTTAAGCAGTAACAAGGAACTAGGGGTCTTAATGCTGAAAATCGCACCTCTGAACTCCTTGGTGAACACCTCGTATAGCTGGTTAAAGCTACAGATGCTCCCGGGGGTTAAACCTATGAACCACTTCCTAGATTGCTCCTCCAGGGTCAGAGAAAATAGGCGACACATTTGTTCTTCACTCAGACCCTGGATGAACATCATCTCATGGAAAAAATCCATGTGCAGCAACGGGTCCGTCCTCCTAAAAAATGGGGTGATGTGAGGCATTTTGAACTTTTTGGGCAGGGTCTGGCCCAATAGTTTGGATGCGAAGGGCGACCTCACGTAGGGGTCAGTCACTGGAACAGGTTCAACCAGTTTACCTCGGAGGCCCGTTTTTCTCCCTATTCATATCCTCCATCACCTTCCGCACTAAGGACTCTACATCCCTGTTCTTGTTGTCAGTCCTTCGCTCCTCCTCGTGACATGGGTCTCTTCGCCCAAGTGCCTCACGTTCCCTTCTCCTCCTCCGCTCCAATAGTATTCTCATGTCTTCTGAAAGTGGGCTGGAGTTATCGGGTACTTCCTAGACTGTATTTGGGTTCCGAGATACCCTTGTGGACCCAGGGTGGTGCCTTTCCCGGGTCACAGGGGACATACATGCGTCTTTAGCCCCCACTCCCCTTGAATGGGGCTCCTCTGCATCCTTATTTTTCCCTTTTTCCACTGTTGTATACCTCCTGGTCCGAGTTTGCCTCCCAACTCTTTCTTCATCCCTCGCCATGACTTCTGGTCGAGGAAAACTGCTTTCCACCGTCTCATCCGGTACCCTCACGTCCTGTGTATTAGTCTGTATTATATTTCTCATTTCTGACATCTCGTTGGCCAATGTCTGTAACTGTTGGTCCTTCTCCATGTGCCGCCATTCGCTGTCTTGAAGCAGCCATAACAATTGGGTCATTTCTTTCATTTCCCTTGCACGGCTCACCCCATGTGCATGGACCTCAACAGCATTTGGGCCGGGGCTCTCGTGCTCCAAGATCCCATGCAAGGCATCATCAACCCCCTCCGGGATGGTAGTGACTTTCACAGAGTCTCCCTCTGTGTTACGATGCTCAGACGCATGCCTCTTGGTTGAATAACTTCTAACGTTGGTCATTTTCACTACAAATACTCTGCTGGATGGCTTTTCTTACGTTTTCCCACAGACAGCGCCAACTGTTGATGCAAAAAGTCAGCTTCGTTCTCAACTCCATGCACCAGTAGATTTCTGCTTCCCGTTCCTGAGCTCCGAGACTGCAAAACACAGAACACCTCAGGGGTAAAACTGGTTTCCCGGCAAAAATCCTCTGATGCTTAAGTTAGTGAGGGTTTTACTTAGTGTGTGAGAGAGATGTACATGCAAGCTAGGAACGTAAAAGTTTCAGAGAAAAAAGATGGAATGTTCTCTGTGTGTGTTATGAATAATAGAGTGTATCCAGAAAAAACCTTTTTTACTCCTTTTGTGAAGTCCTTGCAAAATTCCTGCTCAAAGTCTGTGAAAAATCCCTTGGGATGAGTGAAAAATCAGAGAATCTCCCCCTTCCTCGATTTCTGAATGCTATATATTGAAAGCCTAGGAGTTTATATTTTTGAACACGTGTTGCCGCGTGGTTGGTGCGTCCAGAGCAACTTGTTGTAAAAGTTAATGAATATAGGAAATCGTGATACTGTTACCTATCACATCATCCTCGAGTGTTCGAGTGTCTGTACCTCCGGATAGAGCTTCTAGCTCTCCTGAGAATGAAATCGTCTGATTCTCGGAAGGCCCTTACACAGCGGGTGATAGTTCCGAAGATGCAAGAAGGTAGCATCGGGGATACATGTACGCCCCGAGTGTCCGCGAGTCTCTGCTTTGTTGGAAAGAACGTATCAGTTCAACCTCCCAAATCCAGAAAGGCTTGTCGTTATGGGTCCCGAGTCCGAGTACGAGTCAGTCGTAGATAACTCGTAGGAGGTCCTCTAAATAGTATATTCGAACAAAATGTCCGAGATATTTTGACTGTCTTCCCGATAACGTTATCAGCTTCTTGAAAAAATGCCATGTCAAGGGATCTATGTGGGAGCGAAATGTATATTCAATAGATTTGGATAAGGATAGAGAGATGGACCTATACCTGTGAGCTCGACTTTAATAAAATACGCCAACATAAATAATTTGCGTTTGGATTCTTTCCCCACTTTTCCCAAGGTAGTTCATGCGAACTGGATTCATGGTACTTTTCTGAATTTCTGTTTCGTATGGTACATTCCATTATATCATGTTAAGAATTGATGTGAATATGCAGACATTTTTAAGCTTTCAAAGTATCTGTTCTATGAAAGTTTCTTGAAATAAAATGTTTTACTGTTATCTAAGACTGTTGCATTCTTGAAATTATGGAAGACATATTTAACAGCTAAGTGGCAATTCTTTTAGGTGATTTTGTCTATAGATAGATCGGAAATTTTTCCGCTTTGTATTGGCTGGAAGAGTTTTTGATGATCTAGTTATTATTCTAACTTACTGCATATTCTATCTGGATCTGTCTCCTGTGAGTTTTCTGTAAATTATGATTGGATATGTCCTTATTGCAGGTTGAGATGATTTTGCAGGCATTGGAATATGAAATCGCTAAGCTTTTAGATGAATTTGACACCCATCGTTCCTGTTTCGGTGGACTACTTTCTAATCTTTGGTATTTGCTATTATAATATCACGGCAGAACATGGGAAGTTACTGCATGAATTTTTCCTTTCAACTGCAGGTAGTATCGAGTCCTTTTTTTTGTTATTACAACCGTCCTTTTTTTTATTATTACAACCAGATTACAGATTGAAATATTGATCTCTTTGTTCTACTCATGATTTATTAAGTTCACATTGTTTTCTTCCCTTTTACTCTGGAAAATTCCTGACAGAAATAGGGAAGATTTGGGCAGCTGAGATCAACACAAGAAGAAACCCGGGGTTGGCCTCCAGGTCTCGTCATCTTTATCTGTC
Organism: Trichilia minutiflora; assembly: GCA_035590515.1. Lineage (NCBI taxonomy): Eukaryota > Viridiplantae > Streptophyta > Magnoliopsida > Sapindales > Meliaceae > Trichilia > Trichilia minutiflora. The sequence goes on along the minus strand of JAVXUL010127427.1, from coordinate 9,638 downwards.
AAATCAAGCCAACCCTGTTAAATTGGGTAAACCATGGGACGGAGATTCCTTTCATATGGACACACTCACCTTTTTTCGTCTTCCATTTTTGCCCTTAAGTAGAATAATTGCCGACTTTGTGTTCATCCTGGGAAGCAACGAAACAACAACAAAGAAAACTAAGTTGTGGACCTCATCCGGAAATCCAGTTTGGCAGGCTGTATATTCCGGTGATACTAACTTTCTCAGGCAAGCATGTTGTAAGCTTTTTCGGGTCTCCAAATTTACAGTAGATCTCCAGCCTTTCAAAATAGCATTGAAAATTTACTCTGGTAGTTTAGAAACCTTAGAAAGTTCTTATTAGATCTTAAGTTGAGCTGCATGTAGGTTTTGCTCTGAAGAATAACACGGCAATAATAATCAAACGATATCTTAATTCATAGCTATTGCTTAAAGAAGACATGATAATTAAACTATACGTCGTATTGATGATATTATTGCTCAAGAATATTTAGCTTCAAAGAGGATGATGTTACAAAACCTAAATAAATTACTCAAATTTGTTAACCCACTTCCCACATCGTTTTCGAATATGGAATGAAACACCGACCAAAACAAAAGTAGATTAACCGAAATTGGTTAGTTAATCCTGCATGATTAATCTATAATCCCTTATGCACTAACTAATTGGTTGTTGGAATATGCTTTCTCAATTATATAAAGTTTTTATTATTGTCTAATCTACTTTAGAACCGAGTCATTCTACAATGAATTGTAACCCACAAACACATTGACCTAAGGGGTTGAATGGGATGATTCTTCTTTATCTGGAAGATCAAGGGAATGAATTCATTGTATGATAATCAATTGACCAATTCCAACGGAATTAGCTAAGGCTATTTAATTGGTTAGGTGGTAGTTCTACCTCCATAATTAAAGTAAAATTTGGTAAATTTTGTCCCTGCTATCACTGTAGCTTCCAAAAAACTCTTAGTGATGAAAAACCCAGCAGGTCATTGTAATCCTGTTAATGATATCTATTTCATGCAGTCAATAGAAAAGCATAAATATGTGCATCCCAAATCTACAGCTACTCTTTTATCACTTGGGTTCCATGACTTCCATCGACAGCTTAAGAAAGAAAAGTAACTCAAGTCCTCCGCTATTATATATTTTTTTTTGTTACTAATTAACAACTAAATAATGCAAGGTAAAAGGAGTAAAGGAAAATTCCTCGGATAACTTACTGTTCTATTCTACAGCCGTGTCAGCGTACAATTTTGATCAGTTAAGTACATTAATTTAAAGTCAAAATCAAAATACATGATAGCATAGAAGGCTTCAGTTTGAGAATTTGTTTCAACCTGCAAATGTTAATGACCCAAAAGATTAAATTCCCTTCTTCTGTTTTTACTTTTTTTTTTTTTTAAAAAAAAAAAATTAATATATTTTTAATTTTTTATTTACTTCAAAAATCAAATGCCAGTATTACTAAAAATAGTGACTGATGACTCATTGAAACCGTTGTAACTTATCCTTTCCAAATTTTGGAGCGCAGTTTATATTCCCTTGTAACATTGAAAATGAAAACAAAACCATAAAAGCATCTTCATTATTGCTCTTTACCGGTTGCCATAGGTGAGTCAATAATTGGACATTGTTTGGTCCACCAGTCCTAAAAGGCCAGAAAAAGAAAATTACTTTTTTCTAATTCACCCTCAGATTTTTTTATTTCACCAACACATGTTGTGAACGCACTCTCCCCACAAAAGGATTACACCAGAAAACGAACTCTCAGAATCTGTGCGCGTTGAAGATGCCTCCTCAATTCTATTTAATTCCACAGGATCACATTTCTCTGCCATCCAAATTTCTTTAATCCAATAAAAAATACAACTTGCTTAACCATTTATGGCTACAACCAATTTAGCTATCACGCGTGAACATGCACCAACAATAAAAATTCCTCAGCTAAGCTTTGTCTTTGTTCTTATCGAGGACTAAATCTCTGCATTAAGAATTTTCTTTATTGTACATCTTTAAATAATTTTTCCAACAAAAAGGAAAATCTATATTCAATGAAAACTAAGCTGGAATTTTGGAAATAAAATATTATAGTCAAGTCAAACATGGGGCACCAAAAGAAAGTACAAAAATCTAGGCTAATTACAGAAATGAAATTGTTTATAGCATCAAACGAAAACAATAATCAGCATTTGGGTTTTGTGGGGTTACGGGGTTACCCATTTAAAATTAAAACTTTGAATGGCATAAACAATTAAACTTGTTGATATTCAAGAGAAAAAATAATAATAATAATAATAATAATAGAAAAAGAAAAAAGCAGTTGGTATTAATTAAAATTACAAGAGCCCTTTACGTTGAGTGATTTTTTATAATTCAAAATAATAAAATAATTTAATATTTAAAAATCAGAAAATAATAATAGTTAATTATTCTTACGGTGAAGTGAAGCGAAGTCTATGCCTTTGTGCGTTATCAGTATCGATTGTCTCCATTTGAATCCTATTTTCATTATGTGATGATAATTTTTCAAAAAAAATTCTAACACATTAAAGATTTTGATTATTCTTTGCACGAGGTCAGTGTCTGCGATCGGAGGACCCACAATCCGTGACCCTGTGATGAGCTTCCTGTGAAATAGAAAGAGGGAAGTTCCAAGAATCATTGAAAATTGGCTGTACAATTCAAAAATTTCAAGTTAGGACTTTCAAGAGCTAAACAAGTTAGAGACTTGTTAAAACAAAGGTAAACTTTTAATAGGATTTTAACATCTCGATTGTTGTTGGTAGGTAGTTTGGCGAATCGGGAGTTGCTTCATTTGATCAGTGTTCGCTTGTGAATTGAGCTTTTGATACTGATGGAATCAGTTCCTGTACTAAAGTTCGTAGATTGCTTTTGTTGTGGATTTGATGATCTGGGTGTTGCTCAAAACTTGATTACTGTGTCCATTTTGCTCGAGAACTACTACTGATATTGATTTAGCACAAGAAATAACTTGGTGATCTGTGTTATGACAAAAAAGATACTGAGAAGTGGTTAGGGTTTGTTTGAAACAGGCTGGAAAAATATTGGTTTTGGATTTGAGACAGGTTTCTATGTTTTGAAGGTAAAGAGTGTTTGGTGATTTCAGGGTTTGAAGATCGCTTCTTGGATAATCTGTCAGTTCAAATATTGGAAATTTGATTTTTGCCTGTAAATACACACTGGAAGTTGATCTTACTCAATTTTGGTTGTTGCCCGGTAATTATGCATACCATGCAACAGTTTTCATGAAAGCTCATGAACAATTTAGCAAAATAGTAAGCCAACCCTAATTGATGGCAACAAACTCACCACCTCCAAATACTACATCTACCATCACTCTGTCACCGCCGCAGTCTTCCTCTCCTCCTCCTAGAACTTCCTCGCCTTCTCAGCCAACTGCAAATCCACCTGAACCCACAACACCCCCAACTCCATCTCCCCCCATTGTACCATCACCTCCTCAAAATTCATCTCCACCCCCATTGACTTCAACACCATCACTTCATTTGCCTCAACAAACCATTTCACCTACATCTCCACCACCACGCCCCTCCAATTCTACACCTCCAGCATCCAATCCCCAAGTGATTTCAGCTCCACCACCCTCCAATTCTCCACCACCTCCACCACCAGTATCCAATCCACCACGGAGCTCACCAGCACCACCGGTGTCCAATCCACCTACAAGCTCATCTCCGCCACCAGTGTCCAATCCACCACCAAGTCCACCTCCGCCATCATCCAATCCACCAACAAGATCCCCTCCACCACGACCACCACCATCATCTAGTCCCCTGCCAAATTCACCTCCCTCATCTCCATCTGATCCCCCTAGTTCACCTCCCCCACCACCATCATCAAATTCAGCTCCCCCACCTATCCCATCAGCAAAGCCACCTAGAAGTTCACCCCCGCCAACCCCAAGTCCACCTCCACCTGCAGAATTGAGCCCACCTAAAAACTCACCACCTGCACCAGTAGCAGTTCCTCCCAGTAATTCTTCCCTACCTCGTACACGAACTCCGGCTCCTTCTGCTTCTGAAGCCCCTCCACCTTCAAAGTCTTCTCCTAACTCATCGCCACCACCACCTTTGATACAATTGTCACCCCCTCCTGGAGTTCCAGTCTCAACATCGGATAATAGACCTGGGACTGGTTCTAATCCGAGTTCTCTAGAAAGTTCTAATTCTCCAAGTAATAACGGCATTGAAACAGCAGTTTTAGTGGCTATTGCTGTGGGAGCAGGAATCATAGCGCTTATCCTCGTTGGACTGGTTGTTTGGTGCTTTAGAAGGCGAAGAAAAGAGATTTCTGGGTTTAATGGGATGAATGTCATGCCATCTCCAATGGCCCCTCCCCCCAGATCAGGTAAATTATTTAAACAATGATCTATTGTTTCTTTATGTTGTTACTACTTTCTGCACCATCAACTCAAAAGTTGGTTTGATTGTTGGTGCTGGATCATGATGTGATATGCTTCAAGTTTCATGTATACTGTGCTATATAAATAGTACATGAGCTTATAATGGCCAATGATTGAATAATTTTTGAGGGATTAAATTTAACAATTTGTTTTTTTCTTATAAAGAAAACGATAGGTTAAATTAGTAGCCAATTGTAATGTCATTTTCTGCATTTCTAGTAAGTTATTTGCTTGTTTTCTTAAGAAAATTATATCCTCCGTCAAATTCATGACTCATTGAAATGAAAAAGATGGCAAGTTTATTCATGCTGTTGACTGATAAGAAGGTCTGAAACTTATGTGCAGATTCATCCTATACGAAGACACAATGTTCGACTTCCCTAATAGGAAGTGGTTCTGGCAGTGACTTTGTAAATTCGCCAAAGGAGCCAGGTGGATTAGTCAATTCAAGGTCATTGTTTACATATGAAGAACTAGTCAATGCCACAAATGGGTTTTCAGTTCAGAATCTTTTGGGTGAAGGTGGATTTGGTTCCGTTTATAAAGGGTATTTACCCGATGGTAGAGAAGTAGCAATAAAGCAGCTGAAAATCGGTGGGGGGCAAGGTGAACGAGAATTTAAGGCTGAAGTTGAGATTATTACCCGCATTCACCATCGCCATTTGGTTTCACTTGTGGGTTACTGCGTTTCTGAGAACCAAAGATTGCTTATATATGACTACGTGCCTAATAACACCCTGTATTTCCATCTCCATGGTAAGGCTGCAATTGAGTTTTGATACTAGAGATCACAATAATGGCCTACCGGTCCTGAACATGTTGCTTCTTGGATTTTGTAGAAGATGGCTGGCCAGTTCTAGATTGGGCAACACGTGTGAAAATTGCCGTGGGTGCTGCTCGTGGAATAGCTTATCTCCATGAAGACTGTAAGTATCTAATACTCTGCTCCTGAAATTAGTTTGTTAATCCAAGTGCACAGTTCCCCCTTCCATTTTCGACCCCCCTCCGTATTAGTAAAAGTTGGAGACAGGACACTGCCCATTTCCTCATCTACACCAAAACAGAAAAAGACAAAATGGAGATGGACAATCTGCGCTGTATTGATACCTCCATAAACTGTTTTGATATTCCCCAATTTAGCCAAGACAAAATAGATTATCTTAAATATTAGCCAATGAAATTTTCATCTCGGTTGTGAATTGAATTGATGACTGAAAAAACATCTCATTCTAGATTGATAGGATAATCTTGCCTTTTCTGCATCAAGCACATCAGGTAGAAAGGCACCCGCCCGAACAGGATCTCCAGGTGGCTTTTTAGCTTTCAGGGCTTGCACAAAATCTGTATTGTGTTTCTAGCAATTTGCTGTTGTCATATTATGATTACCAAAGCAGAGCTATGGTTGTCATGCATAATAGTAAACAGACTATGGATGACTAACAATAACAACCTGCCAAACCAATATCTCCCTTCCTCTGTTCTGTTACAGGTCTAGTGCACTAGTGCCTAGTTAAGCTGCTGGACAAGGAAGCTGGCGTCCTTTACTTCCACTTTGTAGGGAGGGGATATCCATGAATAGGAGATCTGGAAAGGGCTCTAGTACCTGTTTTATACCATTCCTTTAGCAAAACATGCTGATTCAGGTTCCAGATAGTGTGAGAAAATTTTTGTTTTGACAACCTGATAAAGTGGCATGGTCTGGTCATAGCCCATGCCCATCAAATCATTATGCCTGGTCATATATTGATTTTTGCTTTGACATAAAGATTTGATGGGCATGAACTAATCATTAGAGGTGCAATTTTTTTTATTTTTTTGTTATTTAGTTTTATTCAGCTCAAGTAGTGGGGGGACTAACAATCAATGATCCTTGTGTGGTGTCTGTTACTGAGAACTGAATTTGGGCTAACTGTAAAGTCAAGATGAAAAAAACAACCGGTGAATACAGGATTCATATGCCCTGCATTGAACTACTTTACGATAGTAGACCTCAAACTGTACTAATTGACACACAAGGATGACCTTATGCTTAATATGTTAAGAAATTATGAATACTTCTCATACCCTTTCTCCCTTTGAAATATCAAAACCCATCCTTCAAAGATCTATTTCCTAATCTTTAAATATCTCCTCGCAATTATGGAGGAACTTTCCTAGAAGCATACGGAGCATGCTACCTCAATCAAAAATGGCAGATAGGTTTGTTTTAGCCATGTGATACTTCTTTTTGGTTGAAATCATACTAGCGAAAATAACTAACTGCATAAGCCATCTGAAGTTTGCTTTATAAAGTGCATAGTCTTTTCACACAACACATCTTAAACAGGAAATTCCTATTGATTTATTTCCATTTTTTTCTTGTGTTGCTGATATATTTATTTTGTTGTTGTTGCATATATCAGGTGATCCTCGTATTATTCATAGAGATATCAAGTCATCAAATATTCTTTTAGACAACAACTTTGAGGCTCGAGTATGCTCCTCTTACTTTTTCTCAAACTTCATTTCACCTTTTGCATGTAGACTAAGTCTTCCAGTTTATGATCTTTTCACCTTGCAGGTTTCAGACTTTGGGCTTGCCAAATTAGCTCTTGAAGCAAATACGCATGTCACAACACGTGTTATGGGAACTTTTGGGTAAGCACTTAGCGGTGATAAACACATGCTCAGCAAGGATAGGCCCCTTTCTGCGGGGGCTATTCTCCTTTTTGCGACAAAGTTGTGTAACGTGGATTGACCAGGTCTGTGTGCCTCTAATTTTTCCAATTGTTTGTTCAGATACATGGCCCCTGAATATGCATCAAGTGGCAAGTTGACTGAAAAATCTGATGTATTCTCGTTTGGAGTTGTGCTTTTGGAGCTAATTACTGGCCGCAAGCCTGTGGATGCATCCCAACCCCCTGGAGATGAGAGTCTAGTTGAATGGGTAAAATTTTTATTGTTGCCTATTTTTTCTAGTTACTTTAGAGAGACATGGGACTTGGCTTGAGTTTAATAAGCTGCTAAAATTTTTAGTTATGTTGTTTCTCCCTTTTATACAACTTGGTTAGTTTGATGTAGAAGAATGATACTTAGCAATGAACTGCCTGGAGAACTTCTCGGATGCACCGGAGCAAAGATAGCTTACCAGGGTTAACCATTTCTGACCAAAGACTTATTTTATCTTTCAGGCTCGACCTTTGCTGAGTCATGCACTTGATAACAAGGAGTTTGATGGTTTAGCTGATCCAAGGCTTGTAAAAAATTATGTTGAAAGCGAAATGTTTAGGATGATTGAGGCTGCTGCAGCGTGTGTACAGCATTCAGCTGCCAAGAGGCCAGGAATGGGACAGGCAATACATTTCTATTTCTTATCTAACTGATGTTCTTGTTGTTAGGATATTGGTTGTTCAGACATTTCTTTCTTACCATGCTAATTCATCTCAGATTGTCAGAGCTTTGGATAGTTTAGCTACTTCAGATCTAACCAATGGGATGAGGGTGGGTGAAAGTGAGGTTTTTAACTCTGCACAACATTCTGAAGAAATTCGATGGTTTCGAAGGATGGCTTTTGGCAGTCAAAATTACAGTACAGATTTTTTGTACAAAGGTTGCTTGGATAGGTCGAGAGAATAGTAAATATTGGTAGAGATCTCTTCATCTTTAAATCCAGAGGGGTTTGCAAAATCGAAATCGAGGTATGTTCCAGTTCAGTTCTTTGCAGTGACGGCTTATCTGGGACGGGATTCTGCCAATCTTGAATCAATTGCACCGGGCATAAAGATTGATTTTCAAACGCAATCCTTGTAAGTAGGTTCTATTACAGCTTTGAGCATACCGGAGCAATTCTTTGACCTTGTAACTACCCTTTGCCGAATTTTGTTACAACAAAGTTTATGGTGTTAATAAAACTCTTACTGATTTGTCCTTTTTCCTACTTCATTACCTCAAGACAGCCTTTTCAACACAGAATAACAAAGCAAATGGTGAGATTATTTGCACAATAAAAATACTGGAATATTATATTAAAAAAATAACTAAAAACAATTCAATATAATGACAAAGAAATTTTTATTTCTTAAAAATTCATATTTTATAAACAAATTCGAACTTGAAATTTAATAAATGGGTGTTTTAAATTTTGAGAGTATCTTTAAGGGTGGAAACCCATAGCAGTAACTGGTATCAAACAAGAAATAGAAACCCACAATCCTTGCTGCACATTAACGTGCGTTTGTGATACAAACAAGTGAGGAAGAATAAACCTGCATTCCTTCACAGAAAAGGGAGAAAATATTTTGTGTGAATTCATTAAATTCAGATAAAGAATATTTAGTGTTGTACTTATATTAGACCCCCGAGTGGAAAAAAGAAAAATGAAATTGCAGCGTAATTTGGTTCTTGGTAATTTATACTAGTCCTATAGATACAGACCTTCCAAAGGGAACCTCAATAAGACTCATTGAATATTTCACATTTGTAAAGTTGTAAATTAGAGTTCAAGAAATCATGTAAAGGACAGCTTATGATTCCTTAACGTCCAATAATCTATTCTATTTGATAGACCAACTTGAAAGCTATAGTTTCAATATTTACTTGGTAATCCAATATCATTTGAATTTTGAAGTCATGAATAATTTCCCACTTTTTTTTATAGCTTTGCCACATACCATTTAATTTTGCTTTGCCCTTCCTAATTCCTTCCGCCAGGAGAAGGACTATAATCTTTATCATGACTTATTATATCCATCATTTTCTTTCACCCCCTTCGCTTTCCTTCTTCGTTTCATCGTTATGGAAGATTGGAACACTCTTACTGCAGATTGTGTTGTCATTTCCTGTTGCTGTCAATGCTTGATCCTGCAAATTCTCATCTTCCTCTTCCTCAGACTTCCATGCAAGCTCATCCAGAAAACGAAAGCATATGCAAAGAAGAAGATGATCATTAGACATACAAGGAAAGAAGCAGGGGCTGAACCAAAAATCTATATTAGGGGGACCAAAATTAAAAATAAATATACTGATATAAAGTCTAAAAATTAATAAATTGTCATCAAAAAATAAAATTATTAAATTACATTATCATAATTAAAAATAAACACTCATTATTAATAAAAAATAAAAATATATTTTAATATATCAAAAAAGAACGCATTACTCTTTTAAATCACGAAAATTATCAATAATTGATTTTACAAAAAATTTATCT
>JAVXUL010127416.1:0-16139 GCA_035590515.1 Trichilia minutiflora | reverse complement strand
TTGTGGCCAGGAGTTGGCCCTTGTTTGTGCAATTACATGTTAATTGATGATTTGTTTGATTTAATTTTTGGATATTGATATTATGAAAGTTTTATGACTTATTTAAAAGTCATTATATCTGTTTTTGATCTCCTCTGCTTTTGTATCTCTTTTTTTTTCTGATATCTGAATTTAGCCTGTATTTTTGTATTTCCTTACCCTAACCGGGAGCCATAAGGGGGGGAGAATACATGTGCTTTGAAAGCATATTCTGTTATCTGCTTTGTGAAGATACCGGTACATGTGAGAAGTTGGGGGCAAAGGGCAGTCTGTTCTCTGACTCATTTCTGTAGACATCTTTGCATGCTTCTCTTTATCTTAAACTCTCTGAAAATATAATTTTACAAGTTTAGAAACATGCTATGGATGCCCTGATATTATAGTTTCGTCTGTAAATGATTTAGTCTTAAACTTATATTTTAATGAATATATAGATCTTTTATACTGTTTCACTATCTACTCACTGAGTTTTTCCCAAACTCACCCCACCATAGTTCTTAGTGTGTGCAGGACTTTTTCTTAGTGAGGACCAGTAGGCTTTTTGTGAAGAGCATTGGATATCCAGATTCTCCTCACAGCCACCTAAGGGTTATTTTTTATCTGAGTCTGTCATTTTGTGTATCGGGAGCTCAACGCTTAATGATATATATATAAAGTTATTTGTAGGTCATTGTATATTCTTGTATATGTAGGGCTATACATCTGTATTTTTGGTATATGAGTAAAATCGTAATGAAGGGCACGAAGCCCTTGGTTTATCATCTTGAATTGCATACATATTATTTGTATTACAGGTTGTCGGTCACGTCTGTCTGAGGCTTGTGGGGGTGGGATATCCCCACTCCCATGCCATCACGATCCCGACTACCGGGGTGTGACACTTCATTTCATTTCACTTCAAATATGAGTTGTCAAATCGTAAAAGAGTTTGCAAATTAATTTCACTTCTCTACTCTGTTAGTATACCGTTAAAGAGTCCCCAAGTCCTTAGTCCTCAAGAGGATGATAGTGGTCAAGAGGATGGAGACTTCACAAAACTTTTGAAAAATCTTACGTCCTGCTTTTCTGCCTTCTTGAAATCGGAAGTTTCTCATTGTCATTTTCTTCTCTTTTAAATATTCATTTCTTAAGGCAATCTACTGCCTTAAGAAACTGCTAAATTACAACCGAGCAGCTGATCTAACAGCTCGTTTTATGCATATTTCAGGATCAGCTTTGAGAAGATCTTCCCTTCCTGCCCCGGAATATACTGCCATTTAACTTGAACATTTGGTGCTCGAGACTGCCAATCAGCAGCATTTCATCTTCGGCTAGTAAATTTTCTCCCCTATTGTTGTACAAGTTTTTGTTGTAATGTTTATTTGGAAGCTACATTAGAGTCTCAGTTGATAAGGAACTTGTTGAAATTGGTTTCTGAGATAAAAATTTTTTTGGCTTAATCTAATTGGAAGATAGTTAACTATGCTTATGAAGTTAACTATGCAATATTCATAAGCTTTAGAGGAGTACTTGTTAAGCTATTTTGCTTTCTAAAACTGCATTTAAAAAAGCTTTCTCCATTTTTAATTTAGTTAAAATGTAAAGTAAAAAGTTTTCTTTGTGCTAGGTTGAGTCCATCTTCCCACCTTATAGAGGTTAATAAGGAGAGACCTCTAATGTTATATGCATTAAAGAAGAAGATGGGCATTGATGTAGGATGGTGGATAGCTCAAAACATAAGTTATGCTACAGAAAATCCGATGGTAAGGCTTTCGTTCCCATCTTTGATTTCAGAGCTAATATCTTTGGCTAGTGTCAAAGCTCCTAGCACAAAAATATTACAACCAAAAGCCCTTATCACCATCCACACCATGGACAGGATCAACAAGGTAAGCAGCAACCATAGCAAGGCCAGTTCATCTCATCAATAATCACCTCCTAGATTAAAAAAAAAGCAATGAAAAATGCCACTATAACTGGTGTGGCAACGGAAATAGCATATACCCAAAGAGATTTGGCAAAGTTAAGTATCAAGTAAGAGCAATTTATGACTTATGTGAGCACTGCCTTGGATGGTCTAAGTGCAACACTCTGTCATCAGGGTCAGTTGGTTAGGCATGATAATTCGTAGTACCCAAAGCTTCCGTAATTTCAACCATTTGATTTCGTAGATGATGAGGAGGAAAAAGAGGATGATTCTGGAGACAATGAGGACGAGGAGAATGAGGGTGATGAGGAAGAGGAGATCTCGTCTCCTGGGTAACTTTTTACTTCTAAAGCTTTCTTTTTTTTTAAGTATTAAAGACAATACTTGGTTTAAGTTTGGGGGAGTGGAAATTGGGTTTCTTGGTTTGTTTTACGTTATGGGTTATGTTGTTTAATATGTTATTTTGATATTTTGAATGATGCTAATTGGCTTTTAATGTTAGAATTTGATTCTTTTCTTGTAGTTATTTATTATTGTGGTTGTTATTGAATAGTTAGGGTTTTCTTTTCCATTGTAGTGATTACTTGTGTATAGGTGTGGTTCATGTTTATGTCAATGTGTGTGTATTGCATGAGCGGTGTTAGAATGACTGAGATTTCTCAACCTTTTCATTATTTTTGGACTTAATTGGACTAGGTTGAGTGAAGAGCATAAGAGCACATTATTTGCTTGTGAAAGCAGAAAGCTTGGTTAGGGGAGTTTGAGTGAGTTAGAATTAGGTTAGTCGACTGATTAAATTTTATCTGTTAATCGACTGTAAGTTGGGTCACTAAAGCTCAATTATTTATTTATTTGTTAAAAAAATTGAATCAATAATATGCTCCATTGTTTTAAGGTACTTAGTAACCAAGAGTTGGCATCAAATATATCAAACACTCACGTGAAATGTTGCTTTAAGATAAGAGCATGCAAAGCAACTTAAGTCTCTAATAGGTTGAGTGCCAGGAGATCTTGTGTATTTTGAAAATATTTAGGTAGTAGTCGATTTAGAACTTAAGTAAGAAGTTAGAAATTTCGCTACTCAAGGGCAATACAACTTAGCTAAAAAATTGAAGTGTGTGTATTAAGGAATTACTTATTGGCTAGTTCAATTTTAGATCCACGAGGACGCCTGAAATCATGTCTTTAAAGCAAAAAAATATTTTATGCTGCTTGAATTCTGTTCATTAAGCCTTCTTTAGGGTCGTCATCCCATTTCAATGGTTGTGAAGTTTTATCTTGCGAAGTTCTTTTATTAATGCTCAACTTTGTGTTGAGTAACTAATTTTCATTGTGTTAAGGATTTTGTGGGTGTATCCTATAGAAACCCTCATGAGATAACACTCGTTTACTAGTGACATCCTAAGAATTTAAAAGCTTGTTTCATACGTTAAATGTAACTGTGAAACCTAGAAAATATGCCAATAGTTTTCTTTATTGTTTTAGTTATTTTAAATTGCTAGGGATAATCAAAGCTTAAGTTTGTAGGAATTTGATGAGTTGATTTTATCAACTCATTCGTGCTCAAATTTTGGGAAATTTCAAATCCTTTTATTAAATAATTTTGTGTTTTTGTTTTCCTAGCATGCAGGTTGTTTTTGAACAAGTTTGTAGGGATTGAAGTGGCAAGGATCAAGCTTTTAGAGATGAAAGTCAATAATGTGAAGCAAGATTGTAGTCCCCGTTGTAGCTCAGTTTCCAAAGGCTGTCGCTATAGCCAATAAAATTTTCTTTGCTGTAGCCTAATTTCTAGAACCCATCGCTACAGAGTTAAAGTTATTCTCACCTGTAGCACCAATTAGTGGAAAGGTGTTAATTGGTGCCCTCATTCTCCCTTTATTTAAGAAAATTTTCTTAGGATTCGTGAAGAGGAGAGAGACCCTACAGCCACTGTTTTCCAGAAATCTAAAGCATAACTTTTGAAGACCAAGAAGAAGAGACTTGAAGACTACAATCTAATCCTTGAAGGCTTAGAGTTTTCTCTTCCTTTCCTTTTATTTTTGAATTTATTTTGTTGAACAATGATTATGTATTGGATATATATTGTTGTTGAACCTATTTCCATGGTTGGCTAAAGAGAAGTAATGAAACCTTTGTGAGCTTTGTTTAATGCTTGTTTGCTATTAATGAAATTTATTTGTCTATTATGCTCTTTGTGCTTAATGTTTAGTTTAAATGACCATTAAACTAATTAAAAATGATGCATGGAATTTGGGCTTGGAAAAGTTAGTTTCATGTATGTGATAAAGGTAGCACAATTTAGATAATAATTTGTTGAAAAACTATTATCCACTAAGTAACAATTTTTAGAGTTTGAACTTAATAAATACATGATTTATTCAATTTGAATAGAAATATTATCTTCAATGATTGTGTATGTGATTTCATTGATATTCAAAAGATGAAATGAAATCAATTGTTAATCCTTATTAATAGGTAAATTGAATAGATTTAATAGTGAATGAGTGTAAAACATAGAAAACTTTAGTGTAGTTAAATTCTCTAAGCCTAATTTTCATTAGAACTTCTCTTAATTATTGTTTAATTAGTAATATAGTTTAATTATTTCATTGTTGAGGTTATGTTTAGTCATAAATTGCTCAATTGATATTTGCCTAGATAAAATTAAACTATTTTAATTACGGTAATCAATTTCATAAACATTTTACAATCTTCATGTGAATAATACTTTACTTTTTTTATATTACAAAATTTGACATCGTGCACTCGTAGGAATTTTTGACTTGTACATTGTGATTGTGTAAGGTGAACAAGTGAATAGATAATAAAAGAGAGAAACCAATTTTGTATATATTGGAATTTCCAGGTTATTTTCTATGTTTTCATTAATTTATCCAATTACAATAATTAAGTCAATTAATATTAATATATACGAATAGGAGAATGACAAAAATCCTTAAATTTTTGAAAATTATAGATATATTTGTTTTATCATGACAATACTCATAAAATTTAAAATCGATGATAAATATCTCATTAATGTCATTTCATTAGTTAATCTATTTTTTATGGAATAATTATTGTTATATCTTTAATTTTTATAAAAATACTTTTATAAAGTTGAGAGTATAATAATAATTATATCATAAAAACAATTAACTAATAAAATGATACTATAAGAGTCTTTGTCATCAGTTTAGTTTTAAATTTAAGGGGTATTTGTAAACAAAAAAAAAAATTAGAGATGTCTGTAATTTCTTAAAACTATAGGGATATTTGTCATTTTTCTAAGTATAAAATACACAGACATATTGCAACATTTTTATTTATGTTAAATTAGGATTATAAATTTCTATTAAGGACTAAAATGGAAATTCATGTGTGAAATAAAGAAAAAGAATCGAAGGACGGCTTCTTTCTATGCGAATGTGGGATTTTATGATAAGGGTATTTTTGGTAATTCACTTGATTTGAGTTTTCTTTTTTAATTAAAAAAGGTTTCCTTTTAATTTTTTTAGATTTTATTACGTCATTTTTTAGAAACTTTGGCTTGCATTTAGTTGGTTTCTCATGATATCTTAGCCGTAGGTTTTCACTCTTCAACATATGTTAACATTTTATTTTTTATGTGATTTTAAAACATTTTTTTTTAAATTGCCATATATCAATATTCTTTATCATTATATTTATAATACGCTACCATGATTTTAAAAAATTTAAATATTTTTTCATGAATAATATTGAACTAACTATCATATTAATTATAGTTGAGAAATTAATAATTATTTAATATTTAATAAGTTTCACACCAATTAAAATGTTTATATATATCATTTTTTAAAGATTTCTATAAGAAATGCCAAATAGATTTTATGATATAAAATAGAGGTAAAATGAAAAGGGAACAAATTAGATTTGTAATAAATTTGATTATGACATATTAAGAGGTTGTCAAATATATTTTATAAGAAATGTCAAATAGATTTTGAAATGTCGAATGTATATCTTTATGTTTTTAATGATAAATCAGTCATTTCTCAAGCCATTAATATCTATGTATAAGTTTAAGAGGTTAGATCTCTCATTTTTGTATCATTTCTTCTTTTCCTCTTCGGTGTTAACAGGTTCTTCATACACAATGAGCTCCTAAATCCATTTCCTCCAATTTTCTTCGTTATTTAACCAAGTAAACTCCTATTTCTTGTTATAAAACGATGTCACTCGACACCCTCTACCACTTCCAAACTTTGTCTTGTTGAAATCGATTGAGAAACAAGTTGGAGGATGTTAGGATACTATTTATGACAAAAGATTTTCAAAAATCGACAACAATTAAAGCTTCAGAGGATTAAATTGACCCTCTGGTAAGATTTATAGCATCCTCATGATTTCAATTTCTTATTAAGATTGAAATTGTAAATTTGAATTACTGTTCATGTTAGGATTTCATTATACAATTGATAATTTCGTGTAATTGAGATTAGTTTAGATCGAGATGCATGTTCATGTGTTAGAATAAGTCATTTAGAGACTAATGGATATGAAATTGGAATTTATTTGTGTATACTAATGAAAGTAGTAAGTTCGGATAGCCGTATTAAATTCATTTATATTCGAATAATGTTATGAAATTGGTCATAGAGTTTTATTGTTAAAAATCGGATAATTGGCCGAGTAAGTGTAACGATTAGGTGTTAGTTAGAAATTCGGATAAACTATGAGCATAATCGTGCAATTAGATTATGTTGTTATGAATTAAGGGTTTGAGATTGATATGGATGTCGATTTTTGTGTCTTTAGGTATTGGAAAAGCGAGGTAGAGACCCGAATGGTATAGAGGATAGTAGGGAGTATGAACCCTCCCTTATAGTGAATGTAAATAGCTATCGTTTCATTTACGTTTTAAAAAAGAGAATACATACACACACACACACACACGTGTGTGTGTGTATATGTATGTATGTTTTACATATAAGTAGAATTTTATATGTTTTCTTCGTGTTTTAGAAAGTTATGTTTTTTATATATATGACATGTTTTAAATATGAGTGGATACAACCATTTCCTTTATGTTTTTAAAAGCTATATTGTGAATAGACATATATAAATATAATGTTTTAAGCAAGTTAAGAATTTTGTTTTAAAAATGCTTTGTGAGCATTTTTATTTATGCATTCAACTATGATGGTTTTATTTATTCAATTATTATGATTTTCTTGAGTTATGACAATGGTTTTGTTCAATTCTTGTGCTTGAGTTTTTTTTTATAACATGTTATTTCTTCTTTTATCGGCTCACTAAGTCTCCCCCGAGACTTACCCCTCCACATCATAATTTTTACAAGTTATTCCGAATAATTAGTAGATTTTCTTGAAGGCAAACAAGCCTGGATATCATAATACTGTCACTAGGGTTCGAATCCATTCATGTATAGTCAATTTGAGTAGGATATTGTAATCCTATATGTAATTTGAGTACTAGCGATTATGTAAACATGCTAACGCATTTTGAGCTACATTATATAATTGTTGATGTATTGGATGTACACATACTTGATGGCTTGAGTCCATTTTCCTTCATTATGCTGTTCATTGTGTCAAGTTTAAGTGCCAGATGTAGATAAATAATTTGTATATAACAAGTTATATTTGTTAGGTTATATATTAATAAAGATTTAAAGAGATAGGTCAGTTTTATCTTCTACCGATCACAGTCTAAGGATTTTTGGTTATGATACATATTTTTTTAGATAAGATTTATATTATTCAAAGTAGAGTTTAACTTGTATAAGAAAAAAAGTTACTATTCTTAATAGGAATAGGTTACTCTCACTATTTATAGAAAGGTTAAGATCATTTATTAAGTGAAATTGACGTTATTTTAAAATATCATATTATAATCTGGAATCTCTAGAAGAAAATGATTTTTTAAGAGAATATGGGATTTATTGAGATTCAGTGGCAACTTTGTTAGGTTAGCCTATGGAATAGATATATTCTAAGAAGAAACAGTAGGGAGATTGGTGAAATCCATTGAAATTGGCTATAATGATAGTCGAGGTAAAATAAGGGTTGGTAGAGAGATCCATATGTAACTATTTTCATTTTTACAGTGAAATTTCTTTTCTTTCTCATAATTTTTTTCTTTGCACATTGCATTTAAATTCTGTTTAAATTTTTTAATTTTTAAATATTTATTGATATTATTTTAGAAATAATTTTTTATTTATTAAATTGTTATTTGAATATAATTATATATTTAAAAATCAATAAACTTTATATTTGTTAAGGAAATAGTATTTATATTTGATTGAATTTAAATTAAAATTTTTTTAAAAAAATGTTGAAAAAAATAAAAGAATTTAAGAAAAAGATAAAATATAATAACATAAAGTAAATTTGTGTTGTTCTATTTCGTTAAAAAAATAATAAATTGGGTCTTCTAGCTAAAAACAATAAATAAGCCCATTGATTGTTACAAAAACGAATGAGCCCACCAACATGATCAAAAAGAGAAATTTTTCAAAAAGCAATGTGCTTTATTTATAAGAAATTTAGTTTATTTAATGAATAAATATGTTACAATCGATAGATTGAAGCACTATAAATTTTATTTCCATCAAATTAAATTTATTCCCTTTAATTAATCATACATTTTAATTCCTTACAATAGCCCATATTTTAATCTCTTTTTCTTTTTATAATCATACAGTTTTCAAGAAGATGTAAACTTTCTTTCATTTAGATTCATGCTCAAAAGGGTAGGTATAACCATTGCTAGTTGGTTAGGAAATGTCTATTTCATGAGTGCTACCAATGAGAATGAGCCTCAGAAGGATAACAAGCTTGTAGGGAGAAGAGAATTCTAGCCTTCCTTACTGGTTTGAGGACTGGGAAATAAAGGGTTTCGATTAGAATTGCAGTACTTCTGCTGTATTTTCAAATATTTAACTAAAAAAATGTTTAATATTATTAATTTTTAGTAAATTTTACATATTTTTGTATTAATATTATCAATTTTGCATTTTTTTTTAATATTTCTGCAATAAGTTGTTAGTGCCTATAAATGGATGAAAAGAGGCATAATTTATTTTCCAACGTAGATAAATTTTCAAATAATTGGGAATCACAAGTTCATAAATATGGTGTACAGTGTTACAAGAGTTCAAAGCTTTATTGAAGAGCATGGTCTCAAAAATTTCTTAAGAGAGAGAATTCAAGAAAAAAACAAAATGTTTTGAACAGTTTACAACAACAAAATCACTAACTTATTATCTCACCACGCCTTAGCAATGGAGAAAACAGATTTTGAAATCTATGCTGATGTGATGCAGTCAATTGCCTGCTTGCAGATTCCGGTCATTGTGGCCTCAGGGCCGTAAACCTGAAAACAAGGTAAAAGGTTTAGGAAAAAAGGAAACCTGAAAAAAACAGTACATTACTCGTACAATTGAGAGAGTAATTTCATACCTCAAGGGGTACTCCAAGCTCCTCTCCCAGAGCACGCATCTTTGCTAAACCAATCTGATAGTTTGGACCTCCTCTTCGAACAAAGAGGTGCATCCTTGCGGCTTTTAGTTTGGATTCCTACAAGGAGGAACAAGAGGATGAGAAACTGCAATTAAAGTTTGGTTGATAACATTTGAAGCAAGATGTACCTTCTCCCTCAAAGCTCGAATAATCCCATTGAAAGTTGCGGCCACATCAGTGAAGTTAGCAATACCACCTCCAATGAGAAGGGCTCTTTTACGGCCATCAGGATCTGCAGTAGCACACTAAAAGACCAGAGGGTTCATTATTTCGCAACAGAAGCATCAGAATTGTTTTCCTAAAATCAAAGCAAAAGTCATAAATTTCTTACGTCAATAACAACCCTTGCATATTGCAAAACCTCCTCCTCATTTGGGGCTCCACTGTACTCTGCATAGTTACCGAGCTCTGATGCATAACCCAAATCTCCAACCTAAAGACATTAAAACAGAATTATCTTGCTGAATTACCACAATTAGATAGTTTAATAACAAAAATGTTTTTAAAAAGCATTGTTATGAACACATTATCACTCTATAACACTTACAGTATCAGCATATATAACACTAGCACCACCTCCAGCTACCATTGTCCATATACGCCCCTTGGGGTTCAATACTGTAAATTTCAAAGATGCACTTGTCTGCAATGAAAGAGCAAGCAATATGATATATGACATCTTTACTTTGCTGAGTCAAATTTCAGATGAAGATGATCTACAAGAAATGTGTGTGATAATACCTTTTCATCTAATGAATGAATAAAGCTTTCGGTAGAGCTGAGGACTCTTCCAAAAGGAAGAGGAAACACTATGTTACCCCACCTGAACATATAAAACTATTCGTATCAGAAACATACCCAATAAAATATCTTAAAACTGCATGCCTATAAGTATGGGAAACAAAAGTTGAGCAAATATATTCATACTTCTTAAAGTTCTTAAAGGCAGCAGTGTCGTCCAATTCTCCCCTCATATCCAGTGGGTATGGCTCCCCATTCACCAGTGTAAAGGGATTCATTTCTATAAAACTGAAGTCGAGATCTATAGAGAATATTAGACGAAGTTAACAGTGAACATTATTAGTATTAAGAACATGTTCTAACAATAAAGGATCAAAATGAATATGAAACCAAAAATGTAACCCCAACCCTTGACCCACTTTCATCTCTATTCTTTAATAGGAGAATAAGCATTACATCAGTTTTTACCCAGTAATGATCCTATAGAATATAAAAATAGTTGTTGGCCATTTACGATCCTCAAATAATCTGACATATTCATTCTTCTTGAAGCAACATTTAGACCTTGTTCTTAATAGTACCTAACCATTAAAACAACAAAGATTCAAATAATCTGCATACAAAACCCACTTGAATCTCAATAATAGAGCTTCCAAATCTCCTCTATACACGTGATATCTTTTCCATACAGGAACAGAAAATTTCAAATTTCAAATTTCAAATACTTTTGTACCTTGAAATACAGCAAAGACGCCCATTATGAATTCACCAATTTTTCTTCGAACCTGAGATAATCAATTAGAAATCAGTATAACCAAAAAAAATGCTATCTATGGTAGATAACAATGCCAAAGCCCTCAACTGCGAGGAATTTGAAAGACAGCAGCGAGTAACAACATATAAGCTCACTAAACATGCTGAAAATAATCATTGCAGGTAAAATCTTATCAAATTGTGTTATATCCATCAAGGATAAGGATTTTCATTGTATGACGACAAATTCTGACAAATACAATAAATAGCATAGCAATGCATACTCTAACTTGCCTCCAAAGGAAGTGTAGCTATCAATGGAGCACATGCCTCCTGTGTCATAGGTTTCTCGGATGGAAGGAATATAGTTTTCACCTGTGAAAGGGAATTTAAATGAATGGAATTGTAGTATACTGTATTTTCTGCCAATTCTAAAAAATATTGTGGCCAAACTAAGCACTAGATCCAAAAGAAATAAGCATTGAGACTATATGGTCATACCTTGTCCCAGTTCTCTTCAATTTCAATACCCCCACATTCCGAGAAGCTAATGGTAGAGCCAAGCCTTTCAGAGACAATTGAAAGATAGTACTCCCGGTCGTGAGGGACAAATGGTTCAACGATAAAGGTAGTAATTGGTCCCTTGCAACCCCCCATTTCGACCTAACAAAGATGCAATCCACACATCACGATAATGCAATAAAGAAAAGTGAGGGTAAAGGGTCTCCATTTTAATTAATTCACTGATCACCTCAGAACCAAGGCGTCCTTTTACGAATTCAGCCACTTGAGCTAGATCTAAATTCAATGCTACCAAACCACTCTTCCCACGCTTTCCAAACAACATATCAGGCTTCACAACCAATCTTGAGGAAGACAGCCATGGTTCCTTGTTTGTCAACTCAGTGAAGTCTGTAGATTCAGTCACCTAAACAAAAGAACTAAATAATTATTTCTCCAAATCAGCTAAATGGATAAAAACTAGGCTTCTTCCTTTTATATTATGCATGAAGAAAAAGTTATGAAAGTGTAAACTTAGATAACAATCTCGGCGATCAATTATGGTAATAGATACCATAACACAGATCAGATCCATAGCAATGATGGGCATCATAACCCATAATGGAACACCACAAAGGCCACTGAATTTTCAAAAACTAAGACTTAAATTCAAGACCACAATGCAATTCAATTTTTTGATATATCCAATTTATATTCCTACCATACAAAGAGGAAACAAAAATTTTTACCATCTGCTCCATAAAAGATGGTTATAATTAAAAACTAAAGCTTTCACGCAACACACTCGGCATTCTATTCGCCACATTTCCGTTCATGTAAGAAAAGCAAGGGTAGTATCCCATGAAATGAGGAAACCATAAATCAAAACCTTTAACAGCCAATGACACCCCCAATTAAAGGTAACCTTCTTCAACTACATAACTGAATCCTGTTAACAATATTAAAATCCAAAACATGAGACGAATATGAAAAATATTTTAACTTTTTCGGAGTTGAGAAACAGAGAAAAAAAATGCCAAATGTTAACTTTAAACATCAACCAAATCCAGTTCCAAATGATAGATTCAATCCCAATTAAGCAAACTAGTCAAAAAAAGCTCAAAAACTCCGTTCAAGTCCTGTTATAAAAGCAAAAAACACAGGGATCTCAACTCTATTTTTACTATTTAAGCTTAAAAAATAGTCCTCTACACATCCAAACAGTTCTTTCAGAAACACACGTACAAACATTGCAAAAGCTAAAATCAAGTAAAATTACAAATTTTAAAGCACCAAATTTCAGCCCATCCACATTTCAACAAAAAATTCTTACACAACGCACATACACGTATATATATGACGGAAAACTATGAGAGACTTATAGAGCAAATAGGAAATCCAACATCAAAATAAAATTACAAACTTTAGAATCATCAAATTCGTACCTATGACTTGATCACCAAAATCATGAAATCTAAAAAACACCCAGACAAATCTTAACCTTTCCCACAACATGCATGCACTCACACAATCAACCACACTCCAAACTCAACCACAGATTAACAAAACACCCAAATATAAACACAGAGAGATAAAAACCTGAGCAGAGAAGATCTGCAGGTCAATCTCAGTAAGGCGCTTCAAATGCTCTTTGAGAAGTCTCTTAGAATCATACTCTCTGATTTTCTTCCTAGCCATTGAATCAAAAACTCAAAAACCCGGAAAGCCAAAGATCTCTGCAACAACAAGAAGAACTATTCTGTTTCAAATTAAGTCAATCTAATGCTATAAGTTACAGTGTTTGGAATGGATTATAAAAAAATAAAGAGAGAATTCAGTGGGTTACTTGCTTGAAAGAGAAGAGATGAGAAAGAGAACATTTTGTTAATTATAAAGAAATAAATAATTCTGCTTACAATTTCAAATTTGGTGATTGGCCAGAACAACAAACAGGAAGTGGTTTGGTTGGTTGGGCGAATTTCAGCAAGAGACGTTAAGATTTAGGAGCCAAACTCCCCCCCGTCTTCTCCTCCTTCACGCTCTTACCTTTTTACTTTTATATCCCTACTACTCCTACACCCTATTCTTAATTTAAAGAATTAATTTTAATATATTTTATTTCTTTTTTAAAAATTAAGTTATTTAAAAAATTCAAAAAAAAAATTTTAAATAATATAATGCATACAAAATCTTGCAAAAACTATATTTTTATAAATTAATATAATTATTGCATATCTTATAATTTTAAAAAAATAGAAAATAAATAATAGATGTATTTAGTAATAATAAAATCGTATTTGTAAATAAATTAATATATAGCTTGTCCGATAATAGGATTCAATGGACATTTCTTGTAAAGACTAGGGCTGTTATTGGTATTAAGAGGTAGGTGGCTAAGAAAATCAGTTAATCATGTGTGTTGTGTGATGGAAGAGGAAATAAAAATTGGCAACTGGCAGTCACCAATAGACTCTATCATTGAAATGACGATTTTATCCTAAAATAAATTCTAAATTACATGAAAGTAATATCTTTATTTTTTTATTATTTTAGATTATGCTTGTAAGAGCCAATACCATCTAGGTCCATAAATTTTATATTTCTCAAATAAAAATTTATCTTGTTGATTTATATCAAATAGGTCCTCAAGGGTATTCAAGTGACCAATATTGTGATTGTAACTATTTTTTCAGTAATGTGGTACATATTTTGCTAATATTGATCAACTATTTCTAAACTCCAACTGTTCTCCATAGGTGGGAATAATAATTTTTAAGTCCTTTTATTTTATATTATTATAAATGAAGAGATAATTTTTTAATTGGTATCAAATAGGTCCTTGATCCTAAATTGAAATATTCTTTGTTGTTAAATTACATACTTTGATGCTCTGGTGGTTAAAATTTTAATATGATAAAGATAATTTGATCACTTTAATAAAAATTGAAAACATTTTTTAGTTAAAACCTCTGTTGAGGATGTTAAATAAAATTAAAAGAAAAAAGATGCAAAAGAAAATTCTCTCTACTTTTTCAAATACTGTATTTTATTTGGGAAATTGGCAAATTTGATCAATATTAAAAAAAATTTACAAAAATATACATAAAGAAAAAACATGTACAAAGTAAACTAAAATTTTACTTTTTAGACAAAATACTCCCAATGAGTTCACACAAAAATACCAATCATACCCATTAGAGAAATCACACCATTTCAAAATTTTCTCAACTTTTGATCAAAATCTAGTAGAAAACCACATTGTCAATGACTAAACTTGTCATTTTATGGTAGAAAATTTACTAAAATCGATAAGTTTTTTGAAATAGCTTTGTTCATTTAAATACATACCGATTTGAACTTTTTTGTTAAAACTTTAGCAAATAAACTTATAAATCATAGGTTAAATGTGTTTGGATTAATGAAAATGAAGGATTTGTGTTGAATTGATGAAAATGAAAACCCAGAATTAATATTAGAAAAATGTTAGCCAAAAAATAAATTTTTAGTCAAGATTTGAGTTATTCCTGCTATTTTTGAGAATTAATTAGATTCTGATTAATTCTTAAAAGTTTAGTTAATTTTCGAAAGTAAAATTTTTAGAATTAACTAATTTTTGATCAATTCTCAAAAATTGACTTAAGTTTGAATTATATTTAATTTAAATTATATTTTTGAAAATATGTGTTATTAGAGTAAGTAAATAATACAAATTTATTATTTAGGTAAAATTTTGTATTAAATTTTTATTTACTTTATTGATCCATACTCTTATTGATGTAATTGATTTAACTTTAATTTTTGATATTACTAAGAAAAATTGGATGTACTGTATTTGAATTTTGTGTTAGAGTTGTTTTATGTGACATTTTGTACTAGGTTTGTATTTACTTTAATTACTTATTTATACTCCTATTGATGTAATTGTAATAACTTTAATTTTTGATATTATTAAGAAGAATAGATGTATTGTACTTGAATTTTATGTTGGAGTTGTTCTAAGTAACATTTTGTATTAGGCTTGCACTTATTTTATTGACCTATTTTGTTTGTTTGTTTTTTATATTTTTGTATAATTCGAATTATTCAGATTTTGTTTTGATCGATAAATTTCGTCCGATTAATTTCTAAGAAGATACTATTTAAGTATACTATCGTTTAGATATCTCGCTTAAATTAAGACTGATTGATTACAATCGAACTCAAAACTTGCACCCAAACCACACATCACAGACTCAATCCATCATTATTAGATTACACTTATGGATGAATGAACTTCCGTTTTGTTTTATTATGAATATCAAATATTGTAATTCATTTTTAAAATACATGCAAGTAATTAAAAAATTATTATATAATAAAAAAAATGATAAGAACATATTTACAACAAATGCTCCAACCACAAATAAAGTGTCATCTTTATTCTTAAAAATAAATTATCAGATATAGTAAAATTAAATTCAAGTTGTAATTCTTAATACTATATAAACATACACACAAAAATATTGCAATCTCCCAACTTAGGTATCTACTGAGGAATGCCATCAATTAGTCTAACAAACGTGAATGATTTATCAAGTTAGGTACATCAAACTAATGTGTATAAAAATTGCCCTCTCGCAACAATGAAGAAAGTAATAAGCAATAAATTTATATTATTTATCAAATTTGTA
>JAVXUL010127405.1:0-16139 GCA_035590515.1 Trichilia minutiflora | reverse complement strand
GTTGACTGCAATACCAAAATTATCACCCCAAAGAATTGTCAGTCTGTTGAAATGTATTTTAACTCCGAGAAAATGGCGAAAACAATTGGAAAGCTGGCTGAGAAAACCCCCGAAGTTGGTGAAACAGTCAGTGGCATTCTTGTTAAGAAAGGATTCACTTACCAGATAATGCCTCCTGATGATCTACACATCTTCTCAGAGCTATCAACAGCAAATATTACCCAAAGGATTACTATCCCTTACGCTGGTGCCTTTGGTGTAATAAAGTACCGGCTTGAGCAGATGTATGCAAGTGTGGAGTCATCTACAGATGAAGAGTCTGGGGTACCTACTCTGCAAGTGCATGATCGAGTTACTGTGAAGCAGGATTCCGAGAAGCACATTTCAATGCATTGGTCTTCAGATCCTATAAGCGATATGGTGTCAGATTCCATTGTAGCATTGGTTCTAAATATCAATCGAGAGATCCCCAAGGTCGTTGTTGAATCAGAGGCCATGAAATCTGAGGAAGAAAGTGGGAAGAAAGCAGAAAAGGTTGTTCATGCACTGCTTGCTACACTCTTTGGAGATGTGAAATTAGGAGAGAATGGAAAGCTGGTGATAAGTGTTGATGGGAATGTGGCACATCTCAATAAACAGAGTGGAGATGTTGAGAGTGAAAATGAAGGTCTCAAGGAGAGAGTGAGAACAGCTTTTCAGCGAATTCAAAGTGCAGTGAACCCTATCCCGCTCTCTGCAACGTAAGACTCCTTTCTGATTTATTTTTCCAATTCTGTAAACATGTTTCTGTAATTTTGAGGGAATCTTGGAAACTAAGTTTAAGCTGCTGTAAGCAATGTAGAATGTACTGAACACTTGAACCTTAGATTGTACAGCTTAACCCTAAATTTAGACCAATCCATGAATACACAGAAACTGATTTCATCACATCTTTTGTAATCTTGAGTTCCTGTATGGTATGCATCAATTATTTGAGTACAAGTAGTCAGGTTCTTATTTGAGCTAAACAGAAAATTATGTCCTTATTTTAAAAAATTACAAAAATTCAATAACAATGCTTGTGTTTTATAGCAAAAGCTTGCACTATATATAATAATTCATGTTTGTAGAATTTTAAAAAATATATATTAAATATTCATGAGAAAAAAAATATTAAAATGCCACGTAAAGCATACTATTTGTATTAAATTTGTGTTGCTTAGGTTTCGTTCTAGTCAAATTTCAACCTTTCCTTTACCGTGATGGCAAAATAAAGTCAAGAACTTAAAAGCGTCGTGGTTAAATATAATTGTTGTTAGAATAATGGTTCCAATGAAGTTAAGAAAAACAAAACAACACTCTTAATTATTAAAATTTAAACTCTAACCTGTCCGGTCTATTACTGTTGGCCCCTCAAAAAAGCTACATTAGAATTTAGATATTCGTTTTCGTTTCATCATCAATCTATGGAAAGAGAACAGAAGAAGAAGAAACAACAGGCACCGTATCAATCTCAAGGGCTTCATTGGCCTCTGAATATCAATAAAATTCAAATGCAAAAAATGCCCTTTTGCATAGAAATAAAATTACAACCTGAATTTTGTAAAACGATTTTCTTTGAAAAATTTTGGGGGGAGAGTTTCTACGATGGGCAGGAGACCGTTGTCATTCTGGCTTCTATGCTATGGCGTCGTTTGAAGAAGAAAATGGAATCACCAGCCTACTACAGCCTACTGTACCGCCAATGAATACCTCAGCTTCTCCTGCGACGCAGAATGCGACTGGATGGGGCAGTGGTGGCAACAGCAGCGAAGGGGAAGGGGAAGAAGAAAACTGGAGGATCAAGGTTGTGGATGAGGTTTGACTTTTCGGGCAAATGGGAATTGGTGGAATGTGATAAGAGCATGATTGTTGAACGAGCCGGAATTCCTGCTAGGGATTTGCGGATTCTTGGCCGTGTATTCACACTCCTCCAATATTCTTGGTAATTGTAAATTATGTCTTTTATTGTTCTGGTTATCTTGAATTTTGGCGATTATCTATTATTAATTGGTATGCTTGGAAAATATTGAAATATAAAGAACTTTATATTAGTTGTTAATCATGAAATGAATTGACTGAAGCATTTTGGGTTTCTATCGCTAGAATTGATAGGATCTGCCAGACTGAGATGCTATTTTTGTGGAGAGAAGTTTTGATCTTACTACGATTTTTTTTTCGGAAAGTTTTGGTCTACCTTCATTTAGTCAAATCCTCTTTTGGCAATTGTTTTAATTTTTCGAAGGAATATCCTGAGAAGTGTCTAGTTAATTACCCATAATGATCGGATATTTTTTGTGTATTTCTTTTGACTCAGTTACTGTTATAATATTTGATGTTCTAAATTTTGTGAGTTGAATTGTAGTCACCTTGGGGTTTGATACTTTCTTGTGAGTTGCTGCTGCCAGTACTTTTACATGTCATCACTTGGACTACCTACAGAGAATTGATTTTTATAATATGTTTACTGTCTTAATCCTCTACAGCTAGGGAGAAAGCCGTGGTCGTCAATTCGGAGTTTATTACGGCCATAGTTACATCCCAAGGAGTAGTGCTGTGTAATGAATAGGGTTGGTTCGAAAATCAATTTGATTTAATCTGTATAAATTTGAATCTGAATCGATTTATCTAATTGTTCGTCTTATGGATAAGTTTTGGATTATTATTATAGGTTTGTGTTGATTTTATATATTTAAAATTGATAATCTAATCTAAAACTGTTTGAATATATAATCGTGGATTTAATTTGACAGATCGATCCAAATTGATCCGACAGTTTAAAAAATAAAAAGATTTTAAAATTTTTAATAAAATTATCTAAAATTTTTTTTATTTTTTTATAAATATTTTTAAATTAATTATAAATTTTAATTTGAAGATATTTTTTTATAATTTAAAAAAATCTTAATTAATTTTAATTAAATTAAAAAATTAATTTAATTAAAATGGGATCAAATCAGGACTGTTTGACAAACTGATCCGACTAATTTTATTCGTTACTATTTTATTCTCAGTTTTAGACCGATTCTATTAAATAGGAATCATGGATTCGCCCGATTCAATTCTTTCCGATTTCAGGTCGTTTCCTAAAAGATAGTTAGAATGATTAATTAGAAGGACAAAATCATAGATTCTTCTTCCTAGAATTTATGGTCATTAAAAATGAATGAGAAGTTGACCAAACACGACACGACTAATTTTTGCTTTTAGATATCTTACATTTCCCTCTGAGTAGGATTATCTATTGTCAAGTGTCAATCAGATCCAATAATGAGTCTTGGGTTTCCAATGTTAAGGTGCTTGGAGCTTGCTCATGGATTGTAGGGAATGTGGTGGGTCAAAACTAGATTTGATGGTTTGGGATGTCAAATTAGTATTTTCCTTAGTTTAGCTATTGATATCGCATTTTTAGCTTTAAAATCTATTTCCCTTATTACTAAAATGGTTATACTGCTGTTCTGTTTTCTTGGATATTACTTCGTATGTAACTGACGGTCCATGTTTGCATAGATACCTAAATTTGGAGTAGGTTCTCTGATGCAGCTATTGATTTCGGTTTTGTCTGGAGGTTATATCAAAATTACAGATTTCTTTGTAGCTGAAGTTAAATTTTAGTAATTGTTTCACATGCGTATTTGGTAATGTAGACAGACCTAGTTGATTTAATGTAAATCACAGTCAATTAATTATTTTAAACCTACCCTTAAAAGAAATTTTCGGAATCCTATTTGTCATGTATTATGCTATAGAAAATTTTGGCATTTGAAATGAGCATACGCTTGCATAAAGATTTCGGTGACTAAAGCTGCATCATTGTTTATTTGTTTGATTATTAATAATGATGTGCTCATATCTGCATAATGCTAGGTAAGGGATGGGATGGAACATTTGCTGGATGATAATTAAGATATGGCACATGTATATTTAACAAGGAGGCAGATCCAGAACCAGCAAGCTGAGGCTCTGCCTGCAGCTGCAGCTTCAAATAGTATTCTCCCTGCAGCACTTGATCTTTGTTGACTTGGATCTAACAGGAGTGCAAGATTAGTGACTAGTAACTATGATCATGATGACAATGTAGAAGATCTGGAGATATTGCTCAAGGCTAACTTTATGCAGCTGGATGGAACACACAACATGATTTTGTCTGTGAGTGACCTCCTCCTTGATTATGGCACAAACACATATGTCACTCATGTAAACTAGATTCGTGTGATTCTATGTTTTTCAAGGACCAATTTTGTCCATTGCATCATCCTTCTTTTACATAATTTTCCAGAATTTTAATGTAATTACTGATACACACAAACTGTGTATCTATAATTACCATTTCTTGCAGTTAATCCTGTGTGGAATCAGTTTCATACTTCTATTTCATTCACATTTTGTTTTGATAAGGTCAGTTGCTGCATTTATTTTGGATGCGTCCTTGAAATTAGTAAAAAGTAGTGTTCTAACATACATTCTGATTTGTTGGTTCTAGTTGGTTCAACTCGTGAAATCTCGTGAGGTGGTATAAGAGATTTGTGGTGTTCAAACACTGCTCACACTGAGTTAGAGAGCGATTTTGATTTATTTCTGTAATATTTTAAAAATATATATATTCGTATTTAGGTCTAGGTATTTATAAAAATGGGAAGGGGAAAATGAAAATCTAAATGGAACGGTCAGATGTTTGTATTTGCTTCATCATGATCCAACTTCTGAATATTACATAATTTCTGTTTCTTTAATATATCCATGATTGAATCTGAGATGAACATAAAAAATGGCCTGGAAAATCTGTTAGCTGTTCAAGGACTACTATATAATTCAAGCTTGATGGTTATATAGTTTATCCTCATGAAGTTAAACTCAATTTTTTTAATTTTTCCATTTCAAATTCCAGGTTGGTGAATATATTGATAAGACACAGAAGACTACATCAACATCCAATGTGACAAGCAACGTATTGAACTCATCCAGCTCCAGTTGATATTGACCATTGCATCATTTGCTATAGCTGTTGAAACCTTGATGGCCGGGCTGTTAAAAATTAACATCCGGTGTGTATTGTATGATATTAATGGAATATTTGAAATCTTTGTTGGGAGCATCACAGTAGCATGTGTATTACGTTTTGCGCTCGTTCTCGGATATGCCAGATGGAAGAAGTTGCTTGATTCTTAAGTCTGCTCCATTATCAAGTATAGCTGTAACATTTTACTGTGAAATCCAGTAAGTTTATTAACTCCATTTATGAATCTTAGCAAACAGTTTTCATTGAAAAGTACATACACGGGGATGAAGGTATTGGTATCAAATTTCTTTTGGTACATCTTCTAAGAGTGTATGAAAAAGTTCATTACTTACTGTTAACATTTGAGATATAATAAACTTTTGTGATTAATTCCAGAAATCATTCAATTAAAGTGTCATTTTTCAAAAAGTATGAACTAAACTCCCTGGTCAAATTCTTGAAACGGGGGGTAAGCAACCCCAAGAGAAGCCATTGTCATAGGGAAGTCGTAGATCCAAGCTTTCATGTAAGTTGAGGGTTTAACTAACATGGACTTTGTTGTCTCTTAGTGTACTTTATGTTTGGGAGTTGGTTGTTTCTTAAGCACTTTATGTGCCCTTTTTCTCTGTCTTCTAATCATCCATTCAAAAAATTAATGATCCATTTCCATCAACAGCTTGCAACCAAAGCTACATTTGCATACACTTTGCGTCTGATTAACTCATTCCCAACTCATATTTAGGAAAATCAAACAATTTGCCCCCTTTTGCTTTGCTTTCTTATAATACTTTTCTATAAAAAGCAAAAGTAACATTACCCAAAAGAGAAAACATTAAAAATTTGCTTGTATTCAATGGTTTTTTCTCTTTTGGGATTTGTAAATATTGACTCATTTTTTTAAAAAAAAATAATTTATTATAATAAATGCGTTTATTTTTTTTTTTAACAAAAAAAAGTCTCAAACAATGGATATAATGTATTTATATCATTTTTTAAATTTTTTATTATATTTTTGGAATATCATTTTGCTAGTATTATTACAAATGTATGTAAATGAAAATTTTAGTAATGTAATTGATTCATATTTATTACTCCTATCAAATAACCTAACTGCAGACTCCAATTAAATCAATTAATTATAATATTTAAGTTCTTAAATTTTTATATTTTCATAAACAAAAATAAATTCCTAATTATTATTGAAATAACTTAATTACATTCATCATATTAAATTTTGATTATCATGACATAAGAGTGTGCATTGTAACACTAATTTTTATATTAAGAATCTATATTTAATTAAAAATGTATAAATTATTTTTTTATTTTTAAAAATTATAAAAATTTGGGAATCCAATAGAGAATAGCAATTGTAAAGATTAACCTGAGTAAATACTAAAAAAATGGAAAAAAATGGAAATACCATATTTTAAATGGTCACAAAATTTGGACTAAAGTTTAATATACAGCTTATTTAGGGATTAAAATGAAAAAACAAACTTCACAAAATATTTAGAAAACATACAAATAAATTAAAATTAAAAAAAAAAATGATTTTTCAGTTTTTACATTTTAGTAGTTTTCATTTTCAATCGATCGACCCTTGAGCGAGAAGAGAAGAGAGGAAGAGAGAGAAGAACGAAAGAGGGGATTCTTCCAATGCCATAATCAAACCCTAGGAGACAGACAGAGAGAGAGAGAGAGAGTGAGAGAGCTGAGGAATAATCGCAACTTTCAATCCCATTGCATTTCGAGATCTCGATTCTTCAATCCACAAAGGTCAGCCCTTTATTCCCTTTTTCTTTTGTTTGTTTTTTGTGTTTTCTGAAAGCAGAAACATTCTTTTTGTTTATTTGTTTTCATGGCAAATCTGTTTCTAATTTTATTGAATTTGTTTTAATTTAGATTAGATTCTGGTTTAATTTTGGTCTTCGGGATTGTGCATTGCCACATTTGGTGTCGTACCATCTCTAATTTTGCCATCTAGGATTTTTTTTTTTTTTGTATTTCTGTTTGTTTATAAAGAAAATATGTCCCGGTTTTGTTTTCTGTTTGGTTTCTGTAAAAATGTGGGAAGACAAATCGAAATTAGAAGTTTTACATCTCGAATTCACTAGACTGGGAGAAAACGACAGGAAATTGTTTTAGATTTTAATCTATATAATGAATACAAGATTTATATCTTTCACATTTTGGGCAGTATCTGTAGAGTAGTCTAAAGGTTGTGTAATTTTTATTGGAGATTGTTGGACATATGGAAGGTACAAATGAGAACGTGTTATATGTATTTTTCCCATTGGTTAATGCTCTGCGATAATATATGTACCCAAGTTAATTTAATCAATAGTGCCTTCAATGTTGATGATTTAGATCTCCAACTGCTTTGTGTGTTGGAGCTATTGTTATGTTGTTTTTGGTTAATGTTATTGCTTGACAGGATTGGTTGTGTTTTCAGCTATGGCAAACTCGAGGGGGTCATCAAACATCAGAAATTCGTTATACTCTGGAAAGCATGCTTCACTCCCTCCTAAAAGTCCATTTCCTAGTATTTCCCCAGCATATACTGATTATGTTCCCTCTGGTGTAATTGGACCAAAAGCAGTTCAAAAGCCCAGAGAAGGAAACATACACCACCAACGTACTTCATCTGAGAGCATTCTAATGGAGGAGCAACCTTCTTGGCTTGATGACCTCCTTAATGAGCCGGAGACACCTGTACGCAGAGGAGGTCATCGGCGCTCTTCAAGTGACTCATATGCGTACATAGATGTAATCAACTCTTCTAACACCGACTATGCAGCTCAGGACGAGTACAGATATAAACATTTGGTTTCTGTCCCTTCTTGGGGACCTCAAGACTTTGATTATCACAAGGATACTCGACATGGCCTTTTCTGTCCTGAAGTAAACTCGGTAAAGCCTAAGAGTAGGCCATGGGAATCACCGATGAATACTCTCCCTCATCCAAGTAACCTTCCTTCTGCCAAGGAGAATGTTGTTCTGCAGAATTCAGGATCGCCTTGTGCTGCTCTAGAGGCAGATGGTGTTCCATCTTCAGCAAGTGAAAAGCTGGACTCAGCTGAAGCTTGTCCACATGATCCAAAATCTGCGGACAAGAAGGATGATCCTCACGTTAAGCCTTTTGCATCTGAGAATGACACAAAACGTGCCAAACAGTATGTGGTTTATTTTATGTTTGTAGTAGATATTATAATGGTTACTTTGTGGCAGGATCTCTAAATTATAGTTAAGAAAGGACATTCAAAGCCTTAACCTGACTAAATTTCTTGAAAATAACCACTTTCATGTTCAGGATCTACTAACATGTTGACTGAATCATTGGATCTATTCAGCCTTAAAACTTTGTGAACCATTATTTTGTTCCCAAATAATGTTATTTGGTGTTTCTCGTAATACGATTTTTTGTGTGGTTGGAAAAGCAACTGGATGTTGGCTAGTTTGGCTTTCAGGAACCAATTTTTGCCATCCTCATTGATTAGTTATACAATATTTCCCTGCTTTTGGACAAAATATCTTTAAGATTGAGAAATCATACTTTTTGTTTTGTTACTTTCTTGTTAATCGTGTGAACATTAAGAGCAAGCAATACTTTTCTTAAATGGGATTATACGATTCATTTGAGTTTAAGGTTTGTGCTTTTGCTACATGTTTGTGTTACTTCTATGATGAGGTTTTTTATGCTAGAGAATTTCCTATTGTAGAGAAATGTGCAGGTCAAAGAATGGTTGTCATACTTCGCAATGTCTTTTAAGTTAATATATATTAATAGAGCATGATTACTATTTGATGCAGGCAATTTGCTCAACGTTCGAGGGTTCGGAAACTTCAATATATAGCTGAGCTAGAAAGGAGTGTGCAAGCTTTACAGGTAAGTATCAGCAGAAGCTGAGATAGTACTGTGATATTATTTAGAATTAAAAATATGGACTATATGCTTTCCTAGAAACCTCTGATATGATAATTTGGTGTGTCACCCTGCAGGCAGAAGGTACTGAAGTTTCAGCTGAGCTTGAATTTCTTAACCAGCAGAATCTTATATTGAGCATGGAGAATAAAGCCTTGAAGCAACGTTTAGAAAGTTTAGCTCAGGAGCAGCTTATAAAATGCCGTAAGTTTCTGAACTTGGGGTTTCTGATCTAGGTGATTTATCCTTCTATCTGCCTTATATGTTGCAAGGAAACTTGGATCTGTTTACGTAATTTTAAGCACTTCCCACAGATGGTTTTGATTAGGTTAATTGTTTCATGTACTATTGATAATTATGTTAAAGCTGAAGTGGACCATGAATGCTTAGGGGGAATCATGACATATATTCTGCACCTTTGCTAAAAGATCAGTTGAGTTGGCTGTGGAGATAAAGTCGGATATCGTGTTCTTGTGTTAGCTTTAAATAATTAGGAATAGGCTATTGTTTGATTTTATCGAGTGTATGTTAATAAGACCACCAATAAAGGTATTGTAGACAAAGGCTGTTGATCTTAAGCAGATGTTTTGTATCAAAATGAGAAGAAAATATTGGCCTTGCTCGTGATTTGTAGTTGAGGCTTTGTTTTTTCTGAGGCAACCCAAATTTTGGAAAAGATTTTCTGCATTTTTGAGGGTTTGGCAGATATCAAAAATTTCTAGCATCTGACCATTAAAAGCAAGAATTTTGAAAAATAATGTTTTTTAATTTGACAGTCATACAGTATGCCATTTCTTGTAATTGCATTCAAATTTACAAGGTAACTCAAACCTACTCTTTTTCTATTAATTGAACGTTCTATCTATCTATAGCAGTATATGGTTAAATGATATGTCAATTACTAAGAGAATCTTTGATTGTTTTCAATTGGGAATTTTATCCCTCTTAACTCCTATATGACTATAAACACCAAAATTATGAAAAGCATTTAAAAAGTTAACAAGACAAGGTTATAAATATTACTTAAAATGCAAATTTTCTCCTTCGGAATGTTCCTTTACCATTGTACATGTAGTTAGAAACACGAGATGACTAATTATCTGAAGAACTCCTTAAGAGTATCGTCTAGCTTCTTTCTATGTGCTTTCTTTGAATATTGCTTTTAAGGGGCTTAACTCATTGAATATTATGATCAGTGGAGCATGAAGTATTGGAGAGGGAGATTGGAAGGCTACGTGCCTTGTATCAGCAGCCGCCAATTCAACCACAGAAACAACCATCTTCTAGTCATCGGCGTACTAACAGCAGAGACCTTGATTCCCAGTTTGCAAGCCTTTCCTTGAAACACAGGGATGCCAATTCTGGCCACGACCCTGTGCCTGGTCCACTCCGCACTTAGATGATTTAGCTAGAGTTGTATTGTGCCACTACTTTTCCACGACTAGCACTGCCTTGTGACCTTAATTGTCATTTCCCTTGTGGTGCAGGATAGAGCTGGGCTATTCAAGTCTTGGCTGGCACCCTCTGTCTTCCTGATTCACCCATTTAGTTTTAGTTTTTGTTTTTGTTTTTGTTTTTTTTTCTCTCTCTTACTTGCTGTTTCTTTACCTTTTTCCTTTTGACAAATTATTATTTTTATGTGCACCTGGTTGTCATTGCCGGAAATCATATTTCAGGCTGATGACTCGCCGGAGGTGGTAACTTAAAACAGGTTCCTTGTTTTGGCCTCTCCTGTATGTTCTAGAGGTTGTAATTCAGAAAGTTTGTATGTTACCATTTTTTCGTCCATTTAAATTATTCAGCCTTGTCATTAAGGCCATCTGGATATGCATTGCTTGTGCATTATGGTCAGATATTGTTTCCTTCAACATTGTTTTTTTAAGATGAAATCCATGTCCAATGCTCGAGTTTTATTTGTAAAGATGACTAGATGAGGATATTGATACAATGCGGACCTTTTACAAAATCTAGATTTCAGCATGATTTGCTTCAGAGAGAATCTATAAGCTGGGGTTTTGCTAAGCCAATTGATGAAGTGGCTGCAAGTTTTGCTATATTTTCAGTACTAATTCAATCTCTTTCAGAGTTTTCTCTCTATTTGGCAAGCAAAAAGAATATTTCATCCTTTAAAATCTTTCTTTTTTGGCCATTTGGTCAGAATTTTTGTTTCTCGTTATTCCGCTTATTGCATGATCTTTACAAGAGAGTAAAGCTCGAATAGCATAATTGCATTTTCTTAAGATTTGTTTTTTGTTTCAATCCTTACAAACATTGGAATAAAATTTATAAAATGAGTCTCATTAACTAATTGAATATAGTAAAGAAAAAAAAATAATAGTATATGGTAAAGAAGATGGCCTTTTCTAACGAGCATGCATAATTCAAATTCACAAAAAACCAGAAGAAGCAACATTGACAACGAAATTGTTCAAGTATTTGTTGTTGCAGTGTTTCCATTGTTGGGAAGCCTTGGATAGTCTTCAGGAAGAGGCATTATACATTCCTCACCATCAAACAAAATTCTTCCGGGAAATCCCCAACCTTCTCGGAAAGTGAATATTCCAGGATCTTTGTGCATTAACATCTCAGTCTGTACATTTCCACTCTCCCCAGCTTGCAGCAGCATGTCGTTGTAGTGCTGAATTCCCCAAAACACCCCAGTATCATCTGAAAAAAATTGCTGGGAATAGTAATTTATAACGTCTCACTTATAAAATGTAACACTATCTATATAATCTATGAGATAATGACATTATTAAAAATTATCTCAGTAATGTTATTATATAGGATGTATAATAGTATAATTCCTAATTAGCTCATGATATTCTTTCATCTATGGAACTCGAGATGTTTAAAAAGGGGACAATTTTCATTTTCGCATGTTAAATTATAGTAAGACGCCCGATTTTTGGTAATTGAATGCACAGCATCAATGATCGAAGCAATAACATTTAATAGTAATAAAAGAACTGATGGAACGAACTTATGTAACCATATTAATTGACTGGCCTGTTTTGAAGCTGAAAACTTGCTTGAAACTCCGCAAATTTGGAGGTAACACCACCATATGCCACTGTGAATAATTTTGCTTAACATTCAAATTTGTGATTGTTATCTTCACTCTGCAATACTGAGTGTAACTGTGTTTAAGGTGCTAATGAATCTGAATTGGACGGTTTTTCTTCATTCGGATCATGTTTTTATTGCAGCAGTGAAGGTGTTTTACCAAACCTGAAAGGTTTTAGAAAGCAAAAGTAGGATGTTGTTATAAAAAGAGGACATAATAGTAGAGCAATGAATACACAAAGGATGTACAAGCATTTGAAATTGATGTATTTTTGTCTTATTCTTTTTAAATATAAACAAATATGAAAGAAAATAATGATGCATACATATTAAGAACTGGAAAAAAGGCTAGTAGTAGCATTAGTGCCAATTGGGTATGACTTCTTTGCTGGAAAAAAAAAAAAAATTGGGTCTTATATGAGAAGTTTTTTAGCTTAATTTGTAAAGGTTAAACTAAAGGAAATGCCCTTTTAATAATTTATAAATTTTACTCTGCCAACCTAAAAAAGTAATCCTACAAAACTTATATTTAAGGTAATCTCACAAACTTTCCAAATGGGTTAATTAAATGCTAAACAATCAACAATATTGTGTTAAAAAATTTTGCTTATAAAAGCTCTAGCGATATAAAATCTACCTATGTAATCTTTACTAGAAGTTATTGGTCATATCAAACTAGATCTTATAATACTCGAGTAAAGCATATAAAGAATGCCTCTAAACAAATATATATGATGGTAGAGAATAAAGAAAAGGATTTATTTCGCATAGTTTGTAGGAGATAATCCTTGGCAATGGCAGCTATAATTTAGGGCAAGGAACAATGGTACTGTTGCAGACTTTAGATAGAGAAACACAGCACTTGGGATTGGATATTGAGTTTTCAATTCTTGTTTCCGTTTCCGTGGTTTTTGTTTTTCGCAATCTTGATTGTTTATTATTGTAAGAGTTAATTTAGGAAGTAAATTGGTTGTATTAGTATAGTCTTAGGAGTTAATTTAGGAAGTAATGAGTTGTATCTTTTGTATATATTTTGATCGAAAGAGCAATACAAGACAGAAGAAAATTCTCACAAAATAATCTTTGAGTTTTGACACCATTGTATCGTATATGTTTCTTGGATTTATTGTTTATCAGATTTAATTATTTTATATATATATTTAATTCGTGTAGCTTTATCTTCATATGCATGAAACAGTGTTCAATCGAGATATTTCATAGAGGTTAGCTTTTACTCGGATACAGATATTACAAAGTTCATTATAGGAATTAAGAATGTTTTGCATCGACCTTAGAATACAATGAAGATGGTATTCCTTCCATGGAATATCAAAGAAAAGCATTGGATCACATACAGGATTGAGTTTCGACACCAACATATTACTGTATATGACTTCGTACCTTTTAAACACTTTGATAATGAGATCAAGATAGCCTTGGACTTATTGTGCCATCTACTATCGCACTTTCTTCGATTAGCCAGTTACTATAATGATAATGGAGAGGCATCAAATTTATTCATTTACACACATCCGACGATTGTATCCCATATCAATAGCCTAAATCCAAAGATTATGGCGTTTTCATATATATGTATATAAATTATTTAGGACATGGTTTACCATTCCATTTTGGAGCCATTGATGAAGCATTCCTATGACACTGGATAACAATTTCTTTGTGGTCTGGTCAACTATTATATATATATATATATATTTATTTATTATTGTTATTATTATTATTGCTATTGTTGTTGTTGTTATTATTATATAGGAGAATGAAAATTACCTCTCTATGGATTTTGAAATGACAAATACCCCTCATAGATAGTTTGAAACAAAAACCCTTTATTATTTTTTAAAATATCAAACACCCTCTTGTCAGAATGTTTGTGATAAACACTTTTTATAGTTTAGGAAAGTGACAAAACCCCCATTTACTAAAGATTAAAAACGTACTTTTATAACAAAGTTCTTTAATTTTTATCATAAAAGTCTTTAACTTTTATCATATAAATTCTAAAACAAAAATTATTAAATTAAAATTAATTTTATTTGATTTTTATTTTGAAATATTAAATAAAATTAATTTAAATACTTATCTAAATTATTGAACTATTATAATACTTTATAATATAAAATTTTAATTTTATAATTTATATTGATAAGTATTTTTTAAAAAATTAAATATAAATATAAAATTATAAATTATTTTTTTATTTTATAATACTTTATATTAATATTATAATTTAATTTTTGAAAATTAAATATAAAATATTTTTATTTATATTCATAAAAAATTTAGAATTTGTTTTTATTTTATAATTTAAATTTAATTTTATAATTTTATATTTATATTCATATTTTAATGTAAAGTATTATAAAATATAGTATTAAAATTATAAATTTAATATAATAAATTTTTTTAAAAATTTAATTATTTTGATTTAAGGATTTATATAATAAAATTGGAGACTATATAATAACAATAAAAAATCTATATGATAAAAGCATGAATTGTTATCTTTAATGAGGGATTTTTTTGTCATTTTTCTAAACTATAAGGGGATATTTATCACCAACATTTTGCAAGTGATATTTGATATTTTAAAAAATAATAAGGGGAGTTTTATTTCAAACTTTCTTATAAGGGTGTATTTGTCATATCAAAATCTATAGAGGAGTAATTGTCATTGTCCTTTATTATTATTGTTGTCATCATCATCATCATCTTAACAAAGATAGTAAAAACTGTATCAAAAGTAGAAATGATAGATTTACTAAATTAAATTATCAATTTTGTATTGTTTCTTGCAACCTCTAATTAAACAAAATATGTAGAAACTAGTAAACATAATTTTTAATAGCTTAGCTTTATAAAAGGAACTATCTGTGTTTATTTTAAGGGGCGGATGTTGAACATTTGTTTAACCCACTGTTAGAGAAGAAACATCTGAAATAGAGGAGAATACAATGAAGAAGCTTATGACAATATAGCCAAAAATAAAGAAACAAAAGCTGATAATTATTGCAAAGGAGCCAACATTGTGAATTTCGTTTCGATCTTATTTCCTAAACTAAAAAGGCATTTGTGACGTTGCTTCTTTTATATCAATTATCAGCTTTTGTTTCTTCATTTTTAGTTACATCATCATGAGCTTCTTTATTACATTCTCTTCTGATTAAATTGTTTTTTCTCTGATAGTAGGTTAAACGAATGTTGATCAAGTTTAATTAATGTCCCAAATTGTTTTGTACGCTCATCATAATTGAACTTTGCTTGGTCGTCTCGAATATGCCTACTTTATTGTGAATATGACACTAACCTACAAAACAAAAAATAAAATAGTCATTAATAAAGAAAGAAGGTTATAACATATATATTTATATGTCTATTAGTAATACTAAATACAAAAAATAATAATATAATTCATACGAACATTTAATTTTCTAGATTTAGTGGTATCATTTTACTATAAGTTGCACGATTATGGCTAACACTATGGCACTTAGAACATTTCTTTTAGCTAATGTCCTCTCCTTGTGAAATAATTCATTATTTTCTAGGTTAACTCAAAGGAGTCTGTACTCAAGGCACATTAATCACGATATCTCAAATTTCTAGTGACACAAGCCAATCTGACTTGTTGTCAACAAAAAGAATGGACTTAGAATAAACCATTAATGGCGACTCAGATTTGTAGTACATTGACCATAAATTATTGTGCTCACATTTAATATCCCAACATGCGGCTAGAATATGTACATGTGATAATTTCTATAAGTTAAATCACCTCTAGGTGCATGTTTTTACCTTTAACCTTAATATGAAACTTAAATCGAGACATTGGATAAATGCTACACGAATGAGACAATTCAATTTGCTTATCTACTACAGCTTGTGCTACATCAATCAGTTCAGCCTCTCTCATATTTTTACCTTTCATCATTCATAGAACCACTTTTATAATACCAATCTTATGTACTCAGTCAACCTCATTATAGGAAGATGGCATGTATGTCTTAATAAAGCATTTAAACTCTTTGCAATATTCGTGTTTGATCTCAATTAGATTATGTACCCAAGTATAGGTAGTCTTGTTATAGTATAGTCCGGTGAGTCCAAGTGTCG
>JAVXUL010127394.1:0-16141 GCA_035590515.1 Trichilia minutiflora | reverse complement strand
TACACACACACACTGTTATATTGAACACTTGATCATCTTAACAATCTCCACCTTAATCACATGTTCAACTAAGAAATCAGCATTCTGCACACTCATTTCTAGTCTGCAAACATCAACTTCACACACTAAAAATACTCAACACCTGAAGACAGTGATGCACCTTGCTAACAGGTACACTCTTGGTCAGTATATCAGTTGCATTTTCACTGGTGTGAACCTTCAGCAGCTTCACCTTTCCTTCTTCAAGAACTTCCCTGATAAAGTGCATCCTAATATCAATATGTTTTGTTCTGTCATGGTAAATTTGGTGCTTAGACAACTGAATTGCTCCCTGGTTGTCACATAGAATCTCTGCTTGCTCCTTTCCTAAGTTCAACTCCGAGACCATTCCCTGCAACCACAAAGCTTCTTTGATGGCTTCAACAACTGCTACATATTCAGCTTCTGTTGTTGACAATGCTACAATGTGCTAAAGTGAGGCCTTCCAACTGATGGTGCTTCCTCCAAAATGAAACACAAAACTTGTAATAGACCTCCTTCTATTCAAATCAGTTGCATAGTTAGCATCAACAAAGCCTTTTAACATTCCTGCATCCTCAGCATTCTTCCCAAGTATCAGACCATAATTCAGGCTTCCTTTGATGTACCTCATAATCAACTTCATAGCCTTCTAGTGACAGCTGCCTGGATTATTAAGAAATCTACTTACAGTGTCTACTGCAAATGCCAGGTCTGGTCGTCTGCATACCATGCCATACATTAAACACCTTACTGCACTTGTATATGACACTCTCTTCATGTCATCTCTTTCTGCTTCTAACTTTGGACATTGTTCCTTGGACAACTTGAAATGTGCTGCCAAAGGAATGCTCACAACCTTTGCTTCCTGCATGTGAAACTTCTCCAACACCTTCAGCAAATACTTTTCTTGAGTAAGCATAATTACTCCACATTTCCTGTCCCTGATAATATTTATACCAAGTATTCTCTTTGCTAGACCTAAAACTTTCATTTCAAACTTAGAATTCAATTGCTTCTTCAACTCAAGCAAGCTTTTAGGATTCTTCCCAGTCATCAACATATCATCCATATAGATAATTAGAAACACCATGCTCTCAATTTCATCCCCTCTAAAATAGACACAACTGTCATGATAGCTTCTGCTGTATCTAATCTTCTTCATGTACTCATCCAGCCTCAAATTCCATTGCCTTGGTGATTACTTGAGTCCATAAAGGGATTTCTTGAGCAAGCACACTTTGTCAACTGCCCTCTTGTCCACAAAGCCTTCAGGTTGCTTCATGAATATCTCCTCCTCTAGTTTGCCATATAAGAATGCTGTCTTCACATCAAGTTGTTCCAGCTCCAGTCCATAAACAGCCACAATTGATAGTATCATCCTTATTGTCACATGTATAACTAAGGGAAAAAATTTTCATTGTAATCCACCCCTTCTTTCTGGGTGAATCCCTTAGCTACCAGCCTTGCTTTGTATCTCACACTCCCATCAGCTTCCTCCTTCTTGAACAACCACTTGCAGTCTACCACCCTTCTGTTTGTAGGCTTGTGCACCAGCTCCCATGTATGATTTTTCTCCAATGAAGCCATTTCTTCACACATGGTTGCATACCATTTATTGTCTTCTAGCCTCTATAATGCTTCAACCACTGTCTGAGGTTCTGGTGACTCTATCATTTCGGCTGATAAGAATGCATATGCTGTGAGATTAGCACATCCAAATCTGGTAGGAGGTTTGACAGTCCTTTTAGCTCTATCTTTGATTAAATTGTAATCAGAGATCTCTTGCTTCTAGTTGTCATCAGTGCTCTCTTGTGATACCTGGTCATCATTGTTAGCATCCTTTTGTCCATCGTTCTCTTGATGTGTTGATACTGAGTCCTCATCTTCATCAGGCTCCACCTTAAATTGCACTCTCCTGCCTTTTGAGTTTGTACACACATCCATCTTGTTGTCACTGTAGTGAATTCCAACACCATCCTCCAGAAACTTCACATCCCTGCTGATATCACACTTGCCTTCCCTACCACTATAACATCACACTTTTCAGCCTTTGACTCCTTAGGGTATCCTATGAAGATTCCTTTCACTACTCTAGCCTCTAATTTGCCTTGCCTCACATGAGCATATGCAGTACAACCAAATATCCTCAAGTGATCTAGTTTAGGGGGCTCACCAGTCCACAATTCTTCTAGAGTTACATTGTTAAGTGCTGTAGATGGTGTCCTATTGATCAGGTATACAACAGTGTTCACTGCCTCTGCCCAGAAGTGCTTTGACAGCCCTACACCAATCAACATGGATCTCACCTTCTCAAAAATGGTTCTATTCATTCTTTCTGCAACTCCATTCTGCTGGGGTGTGTAGCTAGTTGTCCTATGTCTGATGATGTCATGTTCTTTGCAAAAAGTGTCAAATGAGTTGTTGCAGAACTCCAGCCCATTATCTGTCCTTACTACCTTCACTGGAGAGTCCTTCTGTTTTTTCACCATATTCTTCCATTCAACAAACCTTTTGAAGGCTTGATCCTTACTCTTCAGCACATATGTCTAGAGTTTCCTGGTGTAATCATCAATTATTGATAGGAAGTACCTTGCTCCTCCCAAAGACACCACTTGTGCTGGCCCCCAGATATCTGCATGTATATACTGCAATACCTCTGTAGATTTGTGCTTCCCTTGATCAAACTTGGTTCTGTTTAGCTTGCCATATACACAGCATTCACAAAACTCAAGTTTTGAACCTGTTGCACCTCTGATTAAGCCTTGTGATTTAAGGCTTAATAGACTTTTTTCTCCTGGATGTCCCAGCCTATAATGCCACAGCATTAAACTTTCTGTTTTCTATGATAAACTCACATTAATATCTCCAACAATCAGCTCCCCTTGCAGAATATATAGGCCATTCTTTCTGCTGGCTTTCATGAGAACTAGAGACCCTTTATTCACCTTCAGTATCCCATTCTCTGCCTTAAAGTAGCAGCCAAGAGATT
The DNA here is from genome assembly GCA_035590515.1 of Trichilia minutiflora. Lineage (NCBI taxonomy): Eukaryota > Viridiplantae > Streptophyta > Magnoliopsida > Sapindales > Meliaceae > Trichilia > Trichilia minutiflora. The sequence goes on along the minus strand of JAVXUL010127394.1, from coordinate 13,131 downwards.
CAAGCATGCCAAGTGACACCAAATTTCTTTTCAGGCCAGGTACATACCTCACTCCTTGTAATTCTAGCAAGGTTCCATTTTGCATCTTCAACCTGATGGTCCCTTGACCTTTGATGTCACAAGTCATGTTGTTTCCCAAGATCACCTTCCTAGCATCTTGTAAATTTAAGCTAATAAAGAAAGATTGGTTTGGACACATATGGAATGTGCATCCTGAATCTAGTAGCCAGTCTTTTGAGTTCACCTTACTTTCTTGATCAGTCATCAACACAAACAGCTCCTAGAAGTTCACCTCAGATGCCATTGCTGTCTCCTTCTTCTTTCTTAGAGTCTTTGCACCTCTTCCTTGCTGTCTTTCTGGACAGTTTTTCTTAAAGTGGCCCTCCTTTTGCTGATTCTTTTTATTTAATTCCTTAGAATTAAGAGCATTCTTGACATCTACCATAGACAAGGTTGATCTCCAATACAAGAGAGTGTCTATGAAATGCTCATAGGAAGTAGGCAATGAAGTTAACACCAGCAGTGCCTGGTCCTCATCATCAACCAGCACATCCACGGTTTCCAAGTCAAGCATCAACTTGTTGAACCTGTCTAAATGCTCTTCAATTAATCCTCCTTCTTCTAGGTACAGTGAGAACATTTGTTTCTTGAGGTATAACCTCTTGGCAGTAGACTTGTGCTGGTATATCTCTTCTAACTTGGTCCAAATTCCTTTGGTTGTTGTCTCTTTAATGACTTCTCTAAGCACTTTATCTGATAATAAGAGAATCAAGGCACTCCTTGCCTTCCTTTGAATTTTAGTGAGTTCATTGTCAGTAAGTTACTTTGCATCCTGCTGCATCCTTCCTTCATCAAGGGCATAGTCAAGCCCTTCATACTCCAAGAAGGCCTTCATTTTCAACTTCCAAAAGGAGAAGTCATTGTCCCCTGTGAATCTTTCAATGCTGAATTTTGTTGAGGTCATTCTGCCCTCTTGTTGCTTGCTTGCTGTTGTGTCTTTCTTCCTGAAAACTTTTTGCCCTTTGCCTTGAAGGAAGCTCTGATACCACCTGTTACAACTTAGCTTGCCCAGCAACGTTCCAAAGCAAAGAAACAACTTACAACAAATCCAATTCTCAGTAATCGAGTAACTCTAATTCTGAAATTACTTCACTGGTATACAAACTGAAGACACCAGTAAGAACTAACACATTCACCAGCAAAAGAAAAATAAACCAATGAAAGAATGAAAGACTAAAAGAATAAAGAGAAAATGAAAATCGAGACAATTCAAGAATGCTTGTGTATATTTCTGGATTTTCCTTCAAGGAAACAATGAAGATGAGAACCCATTCTGCTGTCAACAAGCTAGTAATTAAAGGCTCCTACTTCAGCTAATTCTACACCTTAGCTGTCAAGATTAAAGACTAAGAAACAAGACTCAAGAAAGTATCAAGATCACCAATCTTGATAGCTTTCTAACTACCTAACTAAGTCATATTTCTGACTTCCAGCAGAGCACATGTATACTCAACACACACACACACTGTTATATTGAACATTTGATCATTTTAACATAGGCTATTTTTAAATACATTTATAAGGATTAAAGCAACAAAGATCAAGAGGAGAAGCAGGTTTTTGGTCCCCACTGCAACCAGAAGATTTTTTCTCCACTGCAACCCATTTTTCAGAGGCTGCCGCCGTAATAGTAAACATTTTTGTCCGTTGCAGCCTCAATTAGCAAAAAAATCATTCCTTGGTGTTCTAAATCCCTTACTATTTAAAGCATTTTTAAAGAATTTTTCTTGGGATTCATGAAAGGAGAAGAGACCTATTAGCCACCAACCTTGGAGAAGTTTGAAGCTCAACTTTTGAATACTAAAGAGAAGGACATGTAGACCATAATATACTCCTTTAAAAAATTTTTTGCTTTTCTCTTAGAGTTTTCTTTTCCTTTTCTCTTAGTTTTTAAAATTATTTTGTTCAACACTGATTATGTATTGGATAAATATGGTTGTTGAACTTATTTCCATAATTGACAGAACTCTTACCTTAGGGAATTAATGAATCTTTAGTGAACTTTGTTGTATGAGTTTTACTGTTAATGAAAGTTATTATTCTATTTATGTGCTTGTGCTTAATGTTTAATTTATTTGGCCAGTAAACTAATTGATGACTATATGTGGAATATGGCCTGGAAAAGTTGTTTTCATGTATGTGAAAAGAGTGGCACAACTTAGTGGATAATTTGTTGAAAAATAATCTATTACTAAGTAACATTCTTTAGGATTTTTACTTAATAAATACATAATTTACTCAACTCTAATAGGAATATTGTTTTAGATATTTATGTACGTGATTTCATCGAGATTCGAAAGATGAAATATAATCAACCATTAATCCTTGTTAGTAGACTAATTGACAGGAATTGATAGCAATTATGAATAAATAACAAAGGAAACTTTAGTGTAGTTAACTCCCTTAAGCATATTTCTCATTGGTTATATTCTCTTTATTACAAGTAGTTTAGTTTATTCTAGTTTTTAAATAGAATTAGTTAGTCATTAATTGTTCATTTTCCATTTATATTTGCCTAAATAAAATTTGACCATTTTAATTCTAATAATTAACTTTGAAATATTTTACAATCCTTATGGAAACAATACTTTACTTCTTTATATTACAAAACTTAACACCATGCTCTTACAGTATATTTTGCATTTTGTGTTGTGTTTAGCAAAATTGATCAACACTTGCATTTAAAGTTTTTCAGTTTTTTAATTGATGGATGTTATGTATTAAGTTATTTATAAATAGGACTTCATTTCTTGTCATTTATATAGAAGTGTGAGCTTTGTCGTAAGCTTCTAATTAATAAGAAATTATCTTTCTTCAAGTTCTATTTTTCTTTTTTTCTTTTTTTTCTTTTTTCTTTTTTTAACATAACATTGAGAATTTAGTATTTCTTTCTGATAACTTGATTTTTATCAAGTTATTTCTGTTTAATTTATGTTATTTTCCAGGTGAACTTGGTATGTTTTTATGTTTTTGTGAGTTTATTTGTGTGTAGGTCGCAAGATGAAATTTGGTAAAGAAAGCAGGATTTTGTGAGCTTAAAGCAGTTGAGTAAGTTTTCCCGATGTAGTGGACTCTGAGAAGCTGATTTTATGATGCAGCGAAGTCTGAAGGTTTATTTCATAATATAGCAAGATAGTCCTCGATGTAGCAAGGATAGAGTTCGATACAACGGACGTGCTCACGATACAGCGAGAGCTAGAACATAGTTTCTGGAAAAGTTCAAACCAATTCCTGATGTAACGAAAATTTTCTCGCTGCATTATCGCTAGTGCTCGATGCAGCAAGAAGAAACCCGATGTAACGAGACGTTTTGGGAAGTTTCTGTTTAATTTGAACTTTGAAATTTTTATTATAAATATAGCTCCTAGGGCTTCGTGCTGAAGGGGGACGGTCGCTAACACTCTTCTAAGAGAGAGAAACATCATATTTGACAAAGGATCTAAGAAAAATAGAAGAAAAGCGAGGAGGAAAAGAAAACCAACTTACACAGAAGAAATTTTCTAAACTGTGTTTTCTATGTTATTTCTTTTCACCAGAATTTTTAATGATCAGATCTTCTTTTATTCTTGATTATTTGTTAAACATCATGAGTGGCTAATTCTTTAAGCTTAGGGGCTAGAAGAAACTCTTATGATCTATGTCTGGAAGTTGTTTTGGATTAATAAAGTTTTATTTATAAATTTATTTGTGTACCTTGTGCTTAAAGTTTTCTCTTTAATTGGCTATTTAATTGAATGATTGTAGATGTATGTTTCTGAACTTGGAAAAGGGAGAAAAATATACCTCTGAACTAAGGAAACACAACTTAGAAGTTGATACATTGGAAGATGGTTAACAACTAAATACCCAATTTAGGAATATTAGTTAAACTTGATTGAATAAGAATATTAGTTAGGTTTATTAATCACATTGTTTTGTTAAGGTCTCGGAAAAGGGAACAAAACGATAAAAGAACTTAGGTTAATAAATTTTGGTAAGATGAATTAAGCCAAAACAGTGGATAAATATAGTGAGCAAGAGTGGATTCGACCCCTCCTAAGCTCGTTATCATTAGATTTATTTTCATTACATAGGGTAATTTTAGTTTTAGTAGTTGTTAGAATTAATTTACTCTCTTTGTTAATCTAAATAATATTCACAATTCTAATTGTGGTAATTAACATGTTAGTAACTATTAATCCTCGTGGGAATGATATCCTACTTTCTTTTACTATAAAACTCAACACCGTGCGCTTACAGTTTTTCACATTTGATTTGATATGTTTATTTAAACGGTGGACACTTTCACTATACCCTTATTATTATTTTTCAACAGTAGTATCAGAGCCTTAGATTTAAATGGCTATGATTTTGTTTGAAAGAAAATAATTCTAATTTTACATATTACAATGTATCTTCTAATTTTGGTGTTTCCAATCCCTCACAATTTAACCGTGAAAACTACCAATTTTGGGTTGTTAAAATGCAATTCTATCACAAAGTGCATGATCTTTGGGAATCTATTTTAAATGATGTTGGTCCTTCACCATTGGAAGCAAATCAATCTTGAGTCAAATAAAACAACACGAGAATAAGGTTAAAAAAGCCCAAGGCTTTATCTTGTATTCATGCTGCTTTATTAGATCCTATTTTTTCTAAGATTATTGATTGTGATACTGGAAAAAAAGCTTGGGACAAATTAAAGGAGGAGTTTGAAAGAAGCACAAGGGTAAAAGCTATCAAATTGATAACTCTTACAAGAGAGTTTAAGATGTTGAATATGAAGGATTCAGATACTGTAAAGAAGTACACCACTAAAGTGATGACTATTATGAACCAAATCAGATTAGCTGGTAAAGATTTTCCAAATCAAAGGGTTGTGGAAAAAATAATGGTTAATGTCTTTGACAGATTTGAGTCAAAAGATCTAAGCCATAAGGAGTCATGTGACTTCACTACTCTCTTTGTGAACCCAATTTCTAAGACTCAGGGGTAATACGATTATTTTTTATTGTATTCATATATATGTACATGCGTAATTAATAAATAATGGACACAACAATGAGGCTCAACAATTATATAAAGAATTTAGTTTGATAAATATTGGATTTTAAAATTTTAAACATGGAAACTTGAATGAAATTAAAAGTTAGTATTATTTATAAATCAATTCGAATGATATTTTTCAAATTATTAGGTACAAAATCTAAATATCAATCCCATTAAAGAAATATCAACAATTTTGAAGAAAGTGTTGATACATTGAAAAGAGATATATATTTAATAAAAGAGGTATCGACACCTTGTAAAAAAAGGATCGATATACATAAAACTCCTGAGAGTTCAGGGAAGAAATTATAATTTGAACTAGATTAACACTTTTTATAATATTTTCAACATATTCAAGGCAAGGATTTTAATAGTGATACCTGAGAGTTTCAGAGAATTGGAGAAGAATTGCAACTAGACCAAATCGATTTTTTTAAAGAAACTACCAACAATTTAGGAGAAGTGTCAACACTTTCAAGACAAGTATTGACACTTTCAAGTCAAGAAAATTTAACATTGATTCCAAAAAGTTGGGAGGAGAAATTACGAAATAACCAGGTCAATATTTAATGGTAAAGTATCGACACTTAAAGAAAAAGTGTCTATCCAAAAGTTAAAGTATCAATACTTCTAGAAGAAATACAGGAACGGACCGAACCTGATGTGAACTTGAAAAAAATCTTACCTATAAATTTTTTATTTTAGCCCTTCTAGAACCTTTCTTCCTTTAATCAATAATGATATCCAATATCATACTATTATGGAATAGATTATACAAATAAATCAATCGATAATGGGTATATATGTGAATAATATTATTCAAAATGTATGCAATTAATTTTCTATCATGCATTCAGTATATGCATCCACAATAGCAATTTTCAAGTTCAATCTCAACATGTACACAAGCAATGTAAACACCAATAACTATGCTATATTTTAACGAAAATCATATAATTTTCTGTCATAAAACTAATGACTTTAAGCATAATTTTAGCATTTATATTCACACAAGCAAAAGCATCAAATCAAATTACACTAAATTCTAGTATCTCCTATATGCTTTATCAATATTTATTTTCATGTATCCTTAGATCTTCCAGCAAAAATAGACCCTATATTTGATGAATGGAACCAAGTTGATTCCTAATTATTGAATTTGTTATGGAATTCTATGGAGTTTAATATTGTTGAGTTGTGTTCCTCATTAAAAACATGTAAAGAAGTGTGGAGTTATTTAACTTTTTTATATACCTCTAATAAAGTACAATTGTTTGAGGTATTCTCCAACTTCTTTAGTCTTTATTAGGGGAAGAAGAATATTATAGAGTATTATGGAATGATTGAGACATCACTAAATGAATTCAACGAAGTAATGCCCTTCTCTCTAGATCCAAAAAAAGTACAAAAACAACGGGATAAACTAGCTGCCATCAAATTGTTATATGGTCTTCATCCAAATTTTAAGCCTCTTCGCTCTCATATTTTTGGTTCCTTCACTTTATCAACATTACAGAAGTTATATCCTTGATTGCAAGGGATTATATCCTCTATTATAGAATCTATTCTGATTTCAAGATTGGTTAGTCAATCGACAAGTAATGGTGGTCATTGTAATGTGATCAATTGTTCAAAGTTAATAAGTGTGCATGTGTTGCAGTACACGTGAGCTAGCTACTGTAAAGTTGGGAAATGCAGAAACTTGTAATTAGATGAGTTAGCAAGAATCAAGATCAAGATTGGTGTTCTTGGTCTTGATTTCTTGATCTTGGTTTCTTGACAACTAGGCTTAATATTAGCTGGAATATTAGCTGGATGAGGAACTGATTTTAGGAGTCTTTTATCTTCTGAAATGTACAGCAAGAAAAAAACAATCTTATTTTCTTTCATTCATTGTTTTTGGTGATAATAAAGAATACAGAGTTATTCTTGGAGCTCTCGGGTTCATTGAGTTTCTTGTTTTCTTCTTCTCAATTCTTTGAATTCTTTTAATGTTCATTTTCTGTTGAATGAGTTTATTACTTTGCTGAATTCCTGGAGAGTTTGCTGGTGTTGTTTTGTGCTCGAGTTAATTGTTCCAGGAGGTAGCTGGAGGTGAGGCTGAAAGCATGTTGCTGTGGTGATGTTTCTTTGCTTGTGAAGGTTGCTGGGCAAGACTAAAAAAACTACATGTAGTTTTCAAATTTGATGATACATGTAGAGAGGATTTCAAGAAGATTAAGGAGAAACCAGTGTCGACACCTATAGTAGTTACTCCGAATTAGGTGAAACCATTTGAAATCATGTGTGATGCTAGTGATTTTACAATAGAAGCAGTTATTGGACAGAAAAGGGATAAGATGTTATGAATAATTTACTATACAAGTCGAATATTGAATAAGGCTCATCTGAATTACACTACTATAAAAAAAGAGATGTTATTAATAATGTTTACTTTAAAAACTTTCGACCTTACATTTTAGAGTCTAAAGTCACCATTTATGCAGATCATATAGTAATTCGATACTTATTTGCAAAGAAAGATGCCAAGAGCCAATTGGTTTGATGAATTCTATGTTGCAAGAATTTGACTTAGAAATTCGTGATAAGAAGGGCAGTGCGAATGTAGTTACTGATCATTTGTCACAAATAGAATTAGAAGAAGAAGAAGGGTTACCCATTCAAGAGTTATTTCCAGACAAGAGATTGTTTACTATCCATACTCTATTTTCATGGTACGCGGATATTATGAACTTCCTTGGCTGTGACTTATTACCACCAGATTTGATGCATCAACAAAAACGAAAGTTGTTATATGATGTGAAGGGTTAATTTTGGAATGATCCATTTTTGTTCAAAAGATGTGCTGATTGGGTGATTCGAAGGTGTGTATCTGAAGATGAAGCTAAACAAATTTTGAGTGGGTGTCATTCGTCATCATATGAAGGGCATTTTGGTGCCTCTAGGACTGTAGCAAAAGTCTTCCAATCAGGTTATTATCGGCTAACATTGTTTAAAGATGCCTATAATTTTATGAAGAGATGTGATAGGTGTTAAAGAGTAGGGAACATTTCTAGAAGAAATGAGATGCCATTAAATGGGGTGTTAGAAGTGGAATTATTTGATGTGTGGGGTATAGAATTTATGAAACCATTTCCTACATCATATAATCATTAATACATTCTTGTGGCAGTTGATTATGTGTTTATAGCCATTTCAACTAATAATGCCAAAGTGGTTTTGAAATTCTTGCAGAAAAACATCTTAATGAGGTTTGGGACTCCAAGGGTAATAATCAGTAATGACGGTTCTCATTTTTGCAACAAGTTATTTAATGCCTTATTAAACTGATATGGAGTCAAGCACAAAATTACGCTTGCTTACTACCCTCAAACAACTGGTCAAGCAGAGATATCAAATTAAAAAATTAAGCAAAATTTTGAGAAGACAGTGAATACGAATAGGAAGGATTGGACTCTTAAACTTGATGATGCATTGTAGGCCTATAGAATAGTTTTCAAAATGCCAATTGAGATGTCGTCTTGTAGGCTAGTGTTTGGGAAGGCATGTCATCTGCCAACAGAACTTGAACATAGAGCATAATGGGTAATAAGGAAGTTGAATTTTGATTGGATGAGTTATGGGCAGCATCGACTCCTTCAATTGGATGAGTTAGAGGAGATTAGGAATAGAGTATATGAAAGCTTAAGGATTTACAAGAAGAGAACAAAGCGATGGCATGATAAGAAAATTTTGAGAAGATCATTTATCCCAGGTCAGAGAGTCCTCTTATTCAATTCGAGGTTGAAGTTATTCCTGAGAAAACTCAAGTCGAGATGGTGTGGACCATTTATCATCGAGAAAGTGTTGCCATTTGGGACCATCGAGCTTGAAAATGAAAATAGGTGTTTGTTTAGAGTTAATGGACAACGACTGAAGAACTTCTATGGGAATGAAGAACTCGAGCAAGAGAAGGAGAATTACAAGCTCAAAAATTCTAAGTGATAAGATATTTAGCTAAGTCCGACTAGGGACATTAAATCTAGCACTTATTAGGAGGCAACCCAACATTTTATTTATTTTTATTATTTTTATTTTATTTTATCTTATTTTAAGTGTTAGTTTAATTTGCTTTAGTTGGTTGTATTTTAATGTTCTTAATTGAATGCAGGAAAGTCGAAAATGAAATCTAAATCAATCAACTAATCAGAGCTCTATTGCAGCGAAGGAAATTTTTTTGCTATAGCGACAAATTGAACATTCCCACTGCAGTAAAAAGAAGACTTCTGCTGCATCAAAAAGTCTAGAAAGCCCTGTTACATCAAAGAAAAAAATCTTGCTACAGCTTGAGTTAAAATGTCTAGCCGTGCTTCGGTGTTGCAGCAAAAACTTTTTCTCACTACAGCGCCGCTGGAATTTCAAGTATTCTGAGACCCATTTTTTATGACAGTTCATGTTTAACAGAAGGTTTTCAAGCTTTTCTCTCTCAACATCACTCTTTTATCAAGGTACTATTATCATCTACACTCAAGGAAGCTAAGGTATATATCTAATTGATTTTCTCGTTCTTTACAAGTTGAGTTGGTGGATTTCTAAACTTATGGTTTGGATAGTTTTTTTTCCTTTTGTGAAATTGTTAGAATTAACTAGTTATTATGAGTTAGGGAAGTTTTTTCTAAGTTTCTTTCACTTGCTAGAGAATAGTATAATTGGGTGTTGTGTTGATTATTTATGGCACATTGATTTTCTTTATATTTGAAGTTGTTATTTACAATGCCAAAACAAAAATTTATTGGGAAAAAGGCCTCAGGGTGAAACTTCGAAGGAGTTTGATAAGACAAAATTTCGTACCTAAGAGGCGACCACCATTTTTGAAAAATCAATAAAAAAGAGAGCCGATTTAAAGGAGAGGGGTTTGGTTTTTTAAGAATTTGAGTGCCCGGAGGTTCTGAGGGAGACTAATCACAGGGGTTGGCAAAACTTTGTTAAACAACCCAAACCAGCGACAATAACTCTAGTTAGGGAGTTCTATGCCAATCGAAAAGGGTGCATGGACAAGATGCAGTGGTGAGAGGAAAGTAAATTAGGTTTGATAGGGATACTATTAATAGGCTTTATTGTATTCTGCCAATTTGAGATAACATTGGGGAATTGATGGAGTCAGTGAATTTAGATGTAGTGGCGACGGAGTTGTGTGGCGGACCGATGAGTTGGCCAACGATAAGGGTGTTTATACTACTTTCTTGACTAAACGGTTGACACCCATAATGAAGATTTGGCACCATTTACTTTGTGCCCACCTTAGTCCTTCGTATCACCTCATTGAGGTCAACAAAGAGAGGGCTTTAATGCTTTACGTCCTAAAAAATTGGAAGAATATTGATGTGGGCTGGTGGATAGCGCAGAATATCAGTTATTTTGTAGAGAACACAATCGTCGGGCTTTCGTTTTCATCGTTGATCTCAGAGCTCATTTCTTTAGCTGGGGTGAAGGCCTCCAACCCTGAGATGTTGCAGCCCAAAGCTCCTATCACCATTCACACTATAGACAGAATTGGTAGGGTCACTAGTACTAGTGCAACACAGCAGCCATCTTCTTCCAGACCCAAATAGGCATCAGCCAAGAAATCCACTATTATTGGTATCGTAGTAGAGCTTAGTCAAACGCAAAAGGAGCTGGAAAAATTATCTAGATAGCAAGAGCATTTTATGTCTTATGTTAGCAGTTCCTTGGATGGTTTAGGTGCCATACTTCTTCATCAAGGTAAATTGGCTGGACACGACACTTCCCAGTATCCTTAGCTTCCACATTTTCAGCCTTTGGACTCAGATGATGATGATGAGAGCAATGAGGAAGATGAGTCAGATGGTGATGATGATGATGAGGATGATGCATAGAAGACGAAATTTTATCTCATCTTCCAGGTACCCTTTTGGCTCTTTATTTGAAATGTTGAGAACAACACTTAGAATTAAGTTTGGGGGAGTATAAATGGATTATTTTCTTTGTTTTGGTTTTTAATTGGTTGTTTTGAGCTTTTAAATGTGTTTATTGGCTTCTTGTATTAAATTTATCCTGATTTTATAATTAGTAATTTTTTTTTATTTGTGTTGTGTTATGTTACTAATTTTGTTTTGTTTTCTTTTTACTTATGTTGTGTGATTGAATGTTATTTTTTTGCATGAGTGTGTGTGTGTGATGATGAGAGCTGGTGTTAGGAGATGTAAAACGTGAAACATTTTCATTGATGTTGAACTTGGATTGGACGAGATTAAGTGTGAAGTGATTTTTGAAGGTTCTATGGCTTAAATCATGCTCAAATTATAAGTTTTCAAGTAAAAACCTTAGGCTAGAAAGCATGAAAATCAAAGATTTCCAAGATTAATTACCTTAGTGCTTTTGATGCTCTAGGTGTAAGCTTTCTTATTTGATGAAGATAAGAGCCAAAATCATGACTCCTTTTCACTTGATACCATCCTTTTTCTTCCTCACCTATGGCCGAAATTTTGCAAGGGATAGAGACCATTTTTGTTTCATTTTTCTTAATAAAAATGAAAAAGAAAAATATCTTTTATATTTTCTTTTTCTTTTTTATTTATTTTAATATGCATTTATCTTATAAATATATTAAATAAATGGAAATCATCTGATACATCAAACCCATCTTAGATCTTTGTAATCATATATTTGGACCAATGAAATGAAAATACAAAATTAAAATATTATCAAATAATATAATGACACGCGTATTAATTTTGTGGCCATTAATAAAAATCAAATTTTATTTTATTATTTAACACTTAAATAATTCATTTAATGGCCAAATTAATTAATAAATTAATTAATATAATGGATTAAGCAAAATCTATAATTATTTTATAATTACTATAGTGCCCTTAGTCACATTTACACATAAGGATAAAATAATATTTTCTATTCAAATTAAATACTTTAATTTATATTTTATTATTTTATATTAAAATCATATTTTAATATGGTTGATATTCAAAATTATCAAATGTAAATATATAATTTATAATAAATTACACATTTGCATCATATTAGGGGTAAAATGGTCATTATGCACTAAATAAAACTATTTCATTTAATTTTCATCATTTTGCCTTAAAATCATATTTTAATATATTTGATAATCATTATTATCACATTTGACAAGTTATTTATATTAAATAATCTTATGATATCAGTATATCATTTCTTTAACACTGTAAAAAATATTCAATACGTATAATCATTATGTGTATTGATTTTGGCTTTTTCTATATTATTATGAGGATGCTAGCCCTCTCTCGATAATATTTTATCTCTCTCTCATGTGAACAAGCATTAGAGGATCTTTGTAGATCAAGAAGGTTTACTGTGACTCAGTCGTGAATAAATACCGAACATTTCAGCTCCAAATATTTTGACTGCTCAACGACTATGGTTAGTATCTAGCAATGCGATATAGTTCTTAAGTCATGATGAAGGAGTATCTTCATCAAACATTTCCTTGATTGCACGTAACGTGTGAGTAATATCCTTTTGTCATCGTATTTTGATCGAGAAAGGGTTCATAGACTGTCCAAACCTTAATCTCAATTCTCCTTCGAATCATCGATCATATGTCAATATTATACTATAGCCATAGATTTATAATCCACACATCATATCGACATTCGATTAGGAACTCAACTCGAAAAAAGCAACAGAAATTCTCAATCCGATGTGTCGAGCCAACTGATCCTATCTTGACTATCAACTAAACACCTATATGAACAAAGTATACCCAAACCAACTTCTCGTACAAGGCGTGACTAGCCCTACACTTATATACCATATAAAATATACACATCCATACAGAGTTCGATTCTAGATGTCTCAGTTCAAAGGATTACGTCGCATACTATTACAATTTATGGATAAATCATTTACTAATGCATACCATGTGATTTATCAATATTCGATAAATAGTTTACCAACTATCAATCCACACTAATGCCCTTATGACAATACTCATATTGTCAGCCTACATATATTATCATATAATATTATTAGGCGGCA
>JAVXUL010127384.1:0-16143 GCA_035590515.1 Trichilia minutiflora | reverse complement strand
TTTGTTCTCATTTAATATAGTTTTGATTATTTTAAATAAGAATAACTGATTTTTATGCTATTTATATGATACGCTACTAACTAAACTATTTAAATATTAAAAGTAATCTTATCTATTTAGAATAATAAATTAATAATTTAAATAAAATAACATAATTTTTTTACTATTATTAAAAAATCAGTATAAATATTTTGAGATGATTTCTATTAAATTAAGAATAAAAATATAATAATTTTACTTTAATTTTTTTAGTCAATTATGTATCTTTTTATTAAATATTGTGATAAAAATAATAAATAAAAATTTTAGAAAAAATTGTCTATTAGTATATATTTTATTAATAAATTTATAAATGATAAAAATTATTATTTAAAAACCTAAACCCTTCTTTTTTTCTCTTATTTTTTGTTTTTTCTCATTAAACATTGTAAATTTTTGTTATTTTTAATAATATTTTATATTAATTAATTATTATTTAAATTGGGTCTTTATTTTTTTGTTTATTATATTATGAAACTTATCTTTTTAATTTGTAAATTTTTATTATTTTTAATGATATTTAAAATTTTTAAAGATAAATTAAACATGAAGTGTATACAAATAAATTTATTATATATATATTTTATTCGGTTATTTGAAATTAAAAAGTATATTAATTATTTAATTTTAGATTTATTTATATTTATGAGGATAATTTTATTATTTGATTATTAAAAATTTAATTAATTATATTTAAATTTGGATATTTATTTATTTTGTATAATTATTCATATTTCAAAGTTAATTTGATAGTTTTTTAAAAAATTTTGGGTTAAAATATAATATTTTTAAATTTTGTTTAAAAAAAGAACTAAATTATAAGAATTATAAAATTTTTAATTTTATTTTAACTTTTAAAAAAATTAAATTGGTACCTGATTTAAGTCGAGTATCGATTTGATTTAAACAGGAGATCAATTTTCTGATCCTCTATTTAAATCGAATTTGATTTTGATCAAAATTTTCATATCCAATTTAAACATAATCGAGTATTAATTTAATAAAAAAAACGAAGACCCGATTCGATTTTATCTCTAATAGTTAAGATCCCATGATTAGGGCATGACATCCCATCCGTTAGTTGTCTATAAGTCACCGTCAACTCAAAGGTTCGTTGCTGACACCACAACTAACAATCTCCACCCAACAACAGCCTATGAGTCAAACCCATGACCTCCTTTTGATACCAAACTTGAAAATGGAAGAAACTATATTCTATTAATTGCAATTTTAGAGAGTTTTTCAAACGTGACATCTTTGATACATATACATAAGCTTTTTACAATGAATATTCTAACTTTACAATACAAGAAAATGTGTTACACATCTGGGGTGGACTTAGTTCATCAAAATTAAAATAACAAAATTTATTATGTACAAATGAAGATGTGAATTTAGGTGTGATGATTGTATAAATAACAGCTATATTCCCTGAATTTATTATCGTTTATGCATAGTATTTGCTGTCCTTTTTTTTTTTTCGTTGTTTTGTTTTGTAGGTTTGCAAGGCTTGAGCTTTGACTTGAACTTAGACTGGAACTTGGGTCTGACTTGTTAGAGCCCGGAGAAGCAGGATTCGAAACAGGATTTCAAAGGGATCGTCTTCTTCAACTCTAATGACAACAATTTGCCAATATCATTTGGGATTACTCCTATCACTGAGATCCATTGTGGAAATACATGGCAACATCAGAGCTATAGGATTAAAACTTCTTCTTGGAAATCATGAAGTCGAGGTCGATGCATCTTTGCATCCACGAAAAGATAGAGCTTTAGATTTTTCATAAGAAAAATGGACATTGACTGTCTCATTGCTGTTCCACTTATATCATGCTCTTCCAAACTTTCTACTCGCCTCAAATTCTCTACCACCTTTTCAAGTTTCGAACAGCCTGAGAGATCTAGAGAAATTTCAAATCATATATGGCGCTTGGAAGTCTTATTAGATTTTTGTAGTCTTTTAAATTCAATAAAACAAGTCCGATAAGAAGTTCAACTAACAATGGTAATTCTTCAATAGCAGTTTCATCTAAAACAAACTCTGAAAGACAATTCATACTTCTCACAATCTTCAAAAACTTCTCCAGCTTTGAGCAACTGGTAAGTATAAGTTTTCTAGGAGATTTCAAACTATTTACTATACCTGGAAGTTGTATTAGATTTTTGCAGTCTTTTAAATTCAACAAAACAGATCCAGTAAGAAGTTCAATTGACAATGGTAGTTATTCACTGAAAGAAGCTCTGAAAGACGATTCATACTTCCCACAATCTTCGGAAACTTCTTCAGCTTTGAGCATCCAGAAAGTACAAATTTTCTAAGAGCTTCTACATGAATCTTTCTTGGAAGAGCTGTAAGACTTGTAAAATCTTTCAGATTCATAACATAAGCTTTCTGTGAACAAGCAACGATGAAGTTAAGGTCACGAAAGTTTGTACGTCCTTCAAGAATCAACTCCAAAAAATTTGGAACCCCGTGCTGTGTGGTGTCCTAATAAGGTGCTGGGAATCTCACGAATTTCAAATTATTTAAAGGCTGTTGAGAGCAAAAGTAATTAGCAAAAAAGTAATTAAGGGATAAATGATTAAAAATACCTACAATTATTCCCTACAAAAATAATATAAACATGCAAAAGAATTGATCTTACTTTGGTTCTGCTCCACATTTGTTCGATGCAGATATAACACAAGATTACTTCAATAGCATTTCCAATTGAATATTTGATTGCAAGAATTTCAAAGGATTTCCATTCCATTCAAATAATATATAGCAACTCTTTGGAAAGGTAATCGAGGTCCTTTGGAAGTCGTAAATTATGGACCATGAGCAGTCTTAGGTTGTTCATATTTGAATACGCTTTAGCATTTGCACTTAAAGGCACCTCTTCTCTAGGAAAGTAATCAAGTTTCAATTCCCTAAAAATTATAAGAAAAGGATAAGTGAACAAAATAATGTGAAGAGGTTCAAAATTGAAAACCACGTGTCTCACTTAAATTTTACCTTATTTTTTGTCAACATGTGGTGAATACGACAATACGAGTTA
Organism: Trichilia minutiflora; assembly: GCA_035590515.1. Lineage (NCBI taxonomy): Eukaryota > Viridiplantae > Streptophyta > Magnoliopsida > Sapindales > Meliaceae > Trichilia > Trichilia minutiflora. The sequence continues at coordinate 13,063 of JAVXUL010127384.1, read as the reverse complement.
CTTAACAGAAAAGACGAAGACCTTTATCAACACTTAGTTCTTTAAAATTTTACACTTCATCCGTCCCATGTGTTATCAACAAATGCTTTATCTCTTGATGTTGTTATGATTCTACTACTTAAATTAGACCAATAATGTTTTCCAACTAAACTGTCCAATTAGTTTAAATTTTTTACATCAGAGAAGGATCATTTTACTTCGTAACCCACTTCTCATCTTGCTGACACCGTCATAGACATTCCATCTATGCAGTCTGCATGTTAAATTTCGTAAGTCGAAAAGAAGTTGTTTTTGTAAATTGACCAGACCGTCCTTTTAGTAGCTCCTCTAACATCAGCTAGAAAACTACTTCCTTCAAAATCACAAGTGAATAACTCAAAATCACAAAGAGATTAACCAGCAACAAAAAGCCATTTGAGGGACGAGATTGTGACAGAGAAGCAAAGGATTGTTGAAAGAGGTTGTTAATGTGCGGATAAACTCTAACCACCAGATCCTCATTTTTCTCTTCTTTACATACCTCGCATAGCTTTTTAACCTATGCACAGGGTGAAGAAGAGAAGGATCGACGGCCGGGTTGTTGCGACACAGGAGTCCCTGGCGCTGTTCGATTAAGGTCGGAGATAGAAATCCCAGTCTCTCGATAGAACATTGTTTCTAGTCTGATTGGAAATGTTTTTCTTGTTTGCTGGCAATAAAACAAAAGTTTTTGTCTTCTTAGTAAATTTATTATGTGGAAAAAAAGAATCGGCTAACGAAGATTCTTTCTCATCCGACCTCGGAGTCTGTCTGTCTGTACTGTCACCGCTGAGATTCCGCGCATCGGCACCAGTACCGTTTTGTTGTTCTAAATTAGAACACAGCGTTTACTCCAATGAGAAAAATCAGCCGCCTTCTTTTCATGGGCAAGATATGCCAATTTTGTGTTGGCTTTCTGCCCTTGTAGACACGTGGCCACCTTGCACAGGGACATAATAATTATTTTTAGAGTCATTACACAATATTAAATGAACATCGGAATTATAAATATTACACCTTCACCAACTCTCATCTAAAATAATCTTTGGCAAGAATTGATTTCATACTTGTTATTTATATTAGTTATTATATAATTTAAACGAAAAAATTTCGAAACAAGCTTGTAAAAATATTGATGTTATTGGTCGAAGATCAATAAAATGAAAAGAAGTTTACGATTAAGATCGATCAAGTGAGCATTCTTTAGGAGCAAACAGGAGTTTCCGAGCATAAGATCATAAACAAATATCTTTTCTCCGTGTAATAACATCTTGTCCGAACCTTAGGATCCCTTGCCTCCATTCCCAAGTAGTAAGAAAAGAGTCCTTGAACCCTGTTTCTTAATTGCATTCAGTCCCAAAATACCATAAAGGTTTTTTTCAAAAGAGAATATAAGTAAATTAATTGGGTTTGAACCGGAAATGTGAATGTCTCGGTAGAGATAAAACCAATTGTGTAGACTTTTAAAGTGGTTTCTTAGATGTTTTATCCATTTCACACCAAAATAATTGAGATTATTTTCACTTCTGATGAGATTTCCTGGATAGAATGGAGATTCGGAAGAAAATAGAAGAATAAGTTTTAGACTTGAGCCTATTGATCCTGAAGAAGCATTATCAAATGAGAAAAGTAAATAGTTATTAAAAAAGCTTGCAACAAGGGACATTTTCTCGATGGTGGCAGATTTTCTTGACTCTGTATTGCGAATTGTGTATGGAAATCCTTTATAAAAGCTGAAGCATTGTATAGATAAGGCACTAATTTAATGAGCTAGATATTCTCCTAAAGAAGGTGAAGGCACATATGCATCTGTGTTGGTATTAACAATACACCAAATCATGCTTACTATGGAAAAAATGCAAAGCAGGTTAGGATAATACATTGATCACTATCTAGCCAATTCTGTAATATATGAGTTCTAGAAAATGACAAATTAGCTGAGGAGCATGAAAATAGGTATGGTATTGTCATTGTGTTTAATGCTGCTTATTCAGGAGAAGCACATTAATAAAGTATAGTAATGACTATCTGTACAAAACATATATCGAATATTCATATGCTCTAATCTGTTCTATTAGTTTTCATGTTGTAATATCGTAATTTGCTTTGTGTATCTTCATTTTGATCAAACACAAAATATGTCTACACAGAAAGTCTAGCTAAGGAAAATATAATCGAGAACTAACAACATTCACAGAACTGGTTTCGAAGCTTCGTTTATTCTCCAGTGGATGCATTATCACCTGATTTTCCAGAATCACGACCCTCAAGAGAATCATGTATCTGCTCATCATTATTTGAATCACTCAAAGGTACTTCATTGTTCATCGTCATAGACCCAACATCCTCTATTTGAGAAAAATCGACTCCTGGCTTGGCTTCAGGTTCATTAATCCAAGTTACATCGATTACTTCCGGCCTTTCTTCAGGTTCCCAATACCAAATTCTTCTAGCCAAGCCAAACAATTCTCTCCGTCCCCCAGTCAAGGTTTCATGATTTCTTTCGTTCAACGTGTACCAACCAAACAGCCTGTCAATTTCAACACTCAAATCCTGGGGCCTAATGTCTAGTTCAAGCACAACGCTGATGAAATCTTGTAAGGTAGTAACATTTTCAAAAGGGTATACGCCATTTCTTCTATGATATTCAATCATACCGGTCAATAACATGATTTGAGTCTCCATATCGTTGGAGAGTCTAGTGAGATAGGAATCACTGGCTGGACTTGGTCCAACGTCATTCCTCCAACTCGGCTTTCTTACATTTCTCGGTAAAATTTCCGCAAAACCTTGAAGTGGTCGCTTCTCATCTTTTTTATATTCATTTCCTGCTTAAAACAAAATTTACTCTTCAGTATTCAATAAAACAATCAAAGGAAGTAAAACAAAATCCGTAAAACACATAACTAACCTGGATTCGCTTCAAGCTTTCTTGGTATTTTCGGCAAACTTGCGTTGTCCTTTACAGAATCTTCGAGTGGTCGCTTCTGATGGTCTTGCTTATTATATTGTTCTGATTAAAAGAAAATTTACGCTTCACCATGTCTAAAAGTAATCGAATAAATGCATAAATAAAGCCCATAACTAACCTTTTAGCTCCCTGACCATTTCTCCTTTTATCTTGATAAACTCCATCAGGTCAACAATATTCATCTCTTTCAATCGTGATTCAATTAACTTTCTCGCTCCAGGAGGCATATTCTTTTCATCCGACGAACTCAAAATAATAGGGTACCTAAAAGCCTTAAAAGCTTGATTGATCTGATTCTGATCATCACCTTTTCTGGCATCAGGTATATTAGTATTAGTGTTTACAGAATTGGAGTTATTGGTAGGAATCTGTGCAAATATTGTTTCATCAATTTCTACAGAGCTGATAGTTCCATCTGAATTACTACTCTGTTGGTCGTTATTAGACGAATCATTAGCAGGAATCAAGGGATTGGTTTCAGTAGAAGATGAAGAATTGGGGTCAGCCATTCTTGTTTCAAGACTCTTTTTCTTGGCAGTTAATTTCGGTTAAGGGAGGATGGTGTGGAACGGCTATCATTATTATAGGAGTTAAATGGGTGGAATGACACAAGAGAACCTGGATGGGCTCATTTTAGCCCACATTTTGGGCATGAAAAGTTCTGTTAGCATCCCACTAAAACTCTATTTAATCCCATCCTAAAGCCCTATTAAATAATTGAAAATTTCGTTATGTTCATTTATATTTATTCTAATTTTGTGAGTATTATTACTTGTTCTTTTTTTATTTTTATAAGAACTCTTAGATGTGTAATTAATTTACTTTTTAATTATTTAATTACCACGAATTAATTGAATGTTTCATTCTCATTTAGAATTTTGAAATTGAGTAATTTTTTTGTTAATATATTTCTCAAAAGGGATAAAATTAGAAATAAATAATTAAAATTTTTAAAATCCAGTGTGTAATGATTGTTAATTGTTTGCTTTGTTTTAGTGAACAATAAAGTTCAACTTTTGTTATAAAAATATTTTGAACATATTTATTTTTTTTATACCCTAATAGTAAGAAATTAATAATTAAATTTAACTAAAAATAAGTAAAAAAAATTTTGAATGTGTATAAATAATTGAATGAATTTTTATTCAATAATATTTTTATAAAATTTAATTATTTTAATCAAAATAAGCCTCTAGTTTTTAAATGGGTTTGTTATCCCTCTTGGCACTCTGATGACTTTCGAATTAGTTTTTTGAACAGATGTCTAGTTTAAAAGTAGAGTTCATTTGGAAGATAAAAGCAAGATGAGTGATGTGTATTATTAAAAGAAACAAGGTTTCGTTCATCTAACAACCTTAAAATTATACTAATAGCGATACGGAGGGCCCTGTTGATTGCTATTGCCTTATTATTTTATGACCGAATAGAATTTTTTACAAAGATAAATGTTAATAGTTACGTGAATATTCAGAATGAAGATATCTTAAAGTAGATATTTTTAAGTCTTATTGTTGAGTTTTTGCACATTTAACTTATTGAAATTACTAAGAGCATATACGATGTATCAAATTTAAAACTAAAATTTTAAAATGTATTTAACAATATTGATGCAAGAAAATTTTAGACTTTGGACTTCAAGCACTAAGACATTTTTCTCGATCCACCAAATATTTTTTTTAACCTAAAATCAAAACAAATGATTGAGAAAAAAAGCAGATTTCTCAATGAAAAATTTTCAATACTTAAGTTAAGATTTTGTTTTACTCTTTAAAGAAACTGAATGTCAAATAAAAAATTTAGTAACAATTCGGTGTAGCAATTGTCCTTACTTATTTACTTGGATTTTCTCATCATTTAGAATCGAAAGTGTTTTGATTGGACATATCGCTTGTACTTTTAGCTTAGTCCCACGAATTAAGAAACTCATAATTATATAATCATAGAACATAATTATTGCAATGATTATCTATATTTATTAGCATATTAGATGATGTGTTTAAACGATTCTCTTGGGTAAGAATTATCGTCAAAGAGATGATCTCAGGTTTCTATCTTTTGAGGTCATGTGGGTGCCTTAGTCAAGACTTTTAAGGCATATGTAGTCTCAAAGGGTCGAGGGGCACAGGTAAGTTTCTCGAGTCCCCGAGAAATATAAATAATTTTGAATCAGATGTTGTCTCAGGAATACTCCATGGTAACATAACCTCGAACTATTATTCTATAGACGAGACCCTCATAATGTAAAAGCATTAGCAGAGTTGATGTTGTAGAAGGCCTAGGGTATAGTACTCTCTTTGATGCCCCATATAGTTGTTCTCTGATTTCTGTACTTCTCTTGATCCCTTTGGGGTGGACCAGGGTTTATTAGGTTTAACGTCGTCTATTGGACCTTAGATTATTATTAGGCCTCAGGCTTAAGTGCCTCAAAATCTCCCAAACACCAAACCCCCCACTTTTTATTCAAAAGTATTTTTTATTAAAATTCTTTATGTTACTTCGAAGGTCGTCCACATGGCAGTTACTTCCTTAAATGCATTGCTGTTGCTATCATTTAGAATTTCAACATGGTTTTAAATTTTTAAATGCTTTCTTACATGTCACTTTCATAGTGGCCATTTGCAAGAAAACTTTGATATTCCCTATAGTATTGATGGACGTGCCAGCTTATCATTGAGCTGGGCTCTGTTTTTAAATGTATTCATCCACATATCATAATTTTGATGGACTCCAATACTAAACATTGACCTACCCTAAAGCATTATTGGATCGACCAATTCATCACTAATCTAAACCCCTTTTCCTTAAATTTAATAGTAATATTTTAAGGTTTTGAGGTTAACACTTTTTCTGACATGGCTTATCCCTGCCTGTCTGATGTTTTATGAGTAGGGTTTCTTGCGTTGATTGACCTCAGTCCCTTCACCTTGCACTATAAATACACCCCTCTTCTCTTTTTTTTTTCTTTACATTACTTTCACTTCTCAAACTCTTGCTTTTTTGTGACTTCAAGTTTTATATCGTTCTTCAATCTTTAGAAACCTCCTCAACGTTGCAGTTTCTTCATCTTCAACATCTTTTGGTAAGCTTGCCTCTTTCACATCCTTTAGTTGCTATCTTATGCATCTTTAATGATATTTGTGGTGGAAATTCAAATATTGATGTTACAAAATTCTATGGATACTATTGCTGTCTGAGTTAAAATGCCATTGTTTTTGTATTATCTTAGTAGTTGCTTCTTGAATGTCTGTGTTTTAAGTTTCTTTAAATACGATCCTCTAGTTGAAGCGTTTAGCTATCAACTGGTATATTAACCATTCATCTAGTATGACTTCGAAAATAGACATTAGGGTTTAACTTAGGCTGTATACTTTGAGTTATTGATGATCCGGAGCATCCCTCATTGACCCTTTTTTTCGGGTTCATTGGACAGAAATGTCTTCCATATCTAACACTAATAAAACCGAGATTGTTGTCAAGAAAAACTCTTTGGGGGATGAATTAGCCATAGTGGTGGCTTCTATTTTCGTTTCCATGGTTGGAAGATCAAAATCGTTATATGAGGCTACTTGGTTTGTATAATCTATAATAGAGTCAGACTTAGAGGCCTCACAACCGATTATAACATTCTTGAGACTATATACCTAAGGGCTCTTAAGGCAAATGAAGTACCAAGTAGCCCACTCGAGAGAGAGAGAGCTCTAAACGAGAAACTCTTCCATTTGAGGATCAGGTTACCCCTACAGAGTTACTTTAAAAAGATCTTTGAATCTTTCTATATTGCTCCTACCATTTGATCTAATTAGTTGACTCATCCTCTCAAGAATTTACATGCTTTGGAGTTAAATCTCACACTCTCCTACAACTCTTCCATAGATAGAGTATTTATATCTTCTTAAGAAGAGCCTTGTAAAGAACCTCAAGTGATTTTGAAAGAGTTGTATGTCCTAAAAGCCAATCACGATGTAATTCGTGATTATAAATTTATAAAAACTCTTGTAAATCTTATGATTTAATAAAATGAGTATTTTCTTTTATATTTATATTTTCTTTTATTATTTGCATATATATTTGATTTGCATATATTGATAAAGATCATGAAATGTATGCAATACACATTGTTATAATGAGTTTATATTTATGAGACTATGTGTTAGTAGTCTCATTCCTAAATATTTCTAGTCATAGGACTATAAAGTAGGGACCTTTATAATACCGGATAGACTAATATATACTATCCTTGCTCGATGTGATAGAGGATAATCGATCTCATAGATTACTTGTGTGGAGACACTAAAGGAAATGTATAGGTGCTCATTAGTTAAGTATAAGTTCAATGAATAGACTCGCACGAATTGTCCTAATGCTAATTACACTTAATCATCAATTAGATATTCGTTGTATTAGTTATATAAATAATCCTTATACTTTACAATATCATAATTACCTAGTGAGTGAATTTTCATACTTTAATATTGCTCGGGGCAAGTCTATATATAAGCTTATGATAGGTAGTCATTGGGTATGGTGAAACATTCATAAAGACATATAAATGTTTGAGAAAGGATCCATTAGCCTTAATGTTTGAGGTAGAACGCTCTATATAAATAATTCAGATTTGATTCGTAAAATCCTCGAACAGGGTTGTATATTATGTGTGCTTGAGAAGTATGTTCTCAATGGTAATATACAATAGAGTCGTTATCTATTATTTATTATACATAACATTATATCTAAAAAGATTTGATGATTATAGCATACTTTTGACTCAATCAAAATATTATGTGATAGAAAGATTGAATTACATGATAACTAATGACAGAAAGGTTTATTATTGAAGTTTTATACTTCATTGTAATCCGAAGGCTGTATTATATGGTTAGGTGTCAATATTGGTCTGTTGACATAATTAATTAATCTTCTTATAGATTAATTAAATAAAAATATTAAAAAATTTAATTCTGGATATAAAAAAAATTAAATAAGTTTAATTCACTTATATCATTTACTGCCACCTTTACGATAAACCTATTGAGTCTTATCTATTGTTGATTAGCTTTTTCCTCTTTATTTATACATCATTTTAATATATATTTTATATATAAATATATATTATGTTGAGATTGCTTGATTGGTTAATCTCAATTTAATATGACAAGAATGATGTATGTTAATATTTTTATCCTAACAAATGAAATGCTAACAAGTGGTAATATATTAGCTTTAAATAATAAAAACACTTGTATGGTTAATAGGCATTAGATGTGTATTAAAATTAATCACATATTTGACCAAGTTATTTTTCATAAAATATATTTAATTAATTATTAATTAAATTATGAAAAATATTAAAAGGGAACAATTATTTTATTTTTTATTTTAAGAAATTGAAAAAGAAAAACAAAAGAGAGCATTTTTTTCCTATCTACTACAGTACTCAAAATTATCCCACCTTGCAATTTTGATCCATTTTTCACCTTTTTGATCAATTGATATGGGGTTTTAGATCCTTATGAAGTGGTCTAGTTAAGTGTGGGAGTAATTTCAAATATTGAAGGCTTATTTTCAAGGTTTTGTTAGAAAAACTTAACTTTAATCAATTTAATTTTGATTGAGTTTTAAGCCAAGCCAAAAGAGGGAAAAGATTGTTAAGGGAATTACTTGATAGAGGAAGATCTATTTTAGTCCTCTCAAGTTTCAAAAATATACCAAGGGTAGAAAAGGTTAACAATTACCTAGGGTAAGTTTTTCAAGTTTATGTCAAATTCATTTCCTAGATCCTATAGCATGCAAACTTAATTTCATATTTTAGAAAACATGGCATACTAGAATCTTATTTTATTATTAGAGCTTAGGGGTTGAAAATTGAGTTTGGTATGAATATGTGATAATTTAGATTAAATCTTGGCAAAGACCGACTTGTTTTGGTTATGATAGGCCAAGTTTGTATTAAATGATTTGGAAGTGTTTACTTTCACATTATACCATATTCTTGTGATCATTTTATAATACATTCAAAGTGTTTAAAATCTGAAAAATTTTTATTTTTATTGATGTTTGATGTGGCCAAAAATGAATATGCAAAAACAACCCTTCATTTGGCAAAAAATAGACAGTTTTTGACTTGTTTGCGATAACTTTGCTGTAGGAATTTTTTTCAATGGTTCAGAATTAATTCAATGACTATTTTGAGTCAATAAGGGTTATTTTATATGTATATTGAATGTTAAGTATTGTATACAAAATATAGGTCACATTTTTGAAAACTGTCGAAAATAGCATAACTATTCAATTATCGAGCAATTTTACGGAGAATTGTTCCATGTACATAATACATCACCCAAATTATCCTCATAAGTCTAATTTGCATAAAATTATGTGTCGTCATTCATGAGTTAGATGGTTTATAGACACATTGCGATAAAAGTTGTCAAATATATAAAATCAATCGAAATGGCTCAATTTGTGTGCATTATTATGCTTGTTCATTTTAAATAGGTTTTATGAAATTTATTAGATTGTAATAAAGGTTATTACACTTAGATATATATTGGATATATTTTAACTTGAATGTCAAGTGAAAACATAAGACCTAATTAATATTAAAATCCCTTTATATGTAATATTAAGTGGTAATGTTAAAATTAAGAATTTTAACATAACCTTTCTAACATTTATATATTAATTGAATTCGGTAACGAGATGTTGTTTGTTGTGTTACACAAAGTCCATTTCTTCGTCATCATGAATTAGTACATTTACATAAGATGTTTGACATAAGTATAATCATATAACTTTATTGTGTCAGACAAGGGTTATATGATGAAACTTAGTTCATAAGAAATATAGGTTTCACTTAACTGAAATTTATGATTTGTTGTGTCATATAAAGTCATAAAATTCTAGAATTTAAATAATATTAAAAATTATAATTGTTATAATTGATAAGAGTTACCTACCTAATTAAGAAATGCATGAGTTATTGTGTCACACAAACTTATGTTATTCAAGTTAATTGGGATTCGAATACCCATTAGGCAATAATGTGATTATTTCTTTATTTGCATATTAAAGGGTTATACATTTTGATTAAAATAGTTAAAGTAATTTAATATTTATTTTATTTTATTTTTTAAATTTATTAATACTCATACCAATTATGTCTACATTATTTTGACATTTTGATATAGATTAAAGATGTGTGCTTTGTATAATCCGCTTTATACTATACTTGTTTATGAAAAATTGAGTGATCCAAAGAATTTTTCTAACTGATTTCGTACACTTAAAATTATTTTAACATATGAACGGATTGCCTATGTTATTGACTCTGTAATACCTAATGCCATACCAGATGGTGCATCAAAAAAGGAGAGACAAACACTTAAGAAGTAGAAGGAGGATAAGAAAATAGCAAGATACTATATGTTGGCTAAAATGTTCAAAGAATTACAACGCCAACATAAAAAGATGGATGCTAGATCTATCTTACTCCACTTATAAGAGTTGTTTGAGAGTAACACTAGAGTAGTTAGGTATCAAATGACCAAAAAGTTGTTTGGTTGTAAGATTTAACTTGGCAAATCTATTTCTGATCATGTTTTGAAGATAATTGGATGGATAGAGATAGAGCATCTTGAAGATTTGGGGTTCTGTATGGATCACGAGCTTCAAATAGACCTTATCCTTTAGTATCTCACATTCAATGATTTTATCAATAATTTTTATATGAATAAACTGGATGCAGCCTTGGCAAAGTTGTCCAGTATATTAAAAACAGCTGAGGGTTAGATCTTATCAGAGAAGAAATCTGACAAGGTTGTGATGATAGTTAGTAACTCTTCTAGCTTTAAGAAAATAACTTATTTGTGACATTGTCGATTGGGTCATATTAATGAGAAAAGATTACACAGATTAATTCAAGAGAGTTACTTAAATATAAATGATTATGAATTATTTCAAACTTGTGAATCTTGCATCATGAGTAAAATGACCAAATCATCATTTATTAGACATGGTGATAGAGCATCAAATGTTCTATCTTTGGTTCACACATATGTATATGGGCCAATGTTAACACATACCCAAGGTGTTTATTCTTAATTTATTATATTTACCGATGCTTTTTCTAGGTTTGGATACATGTTTTTGATGAGGTAAAAATCTGAAACCTTTGAAAATTTTATGGAATATAAGAATAAAGTAGAAAACCAACTAGGTAAAAGTATTAAAACTCTACGATCAGATCATAGAGGAGAATACTTAAGTTATTAATTTTTAGATTATCTCAAAGTTCAGGGAATTGTATTCCAATAGACTTCTCCAGCTATACCATAATTGAATAGTGTATTTGAAAGAAGAAATTGTACTTTATTAGATATAGTACGTTTTATGATGAGCAATGTCGATCTTTCAATATTCCTTTGGGGATTTGCTCTTGAAACTGCTAATTACATTTTGAACAGATTTCTTACAAAATTACTGTCTAAAATTTCATATGAGATATGAAAAGAAAAAAAGCCTAACTTTAAATATGTTAAAGTCTGGGGTTGTCCAACCCATATAAAAAGGCTTAATACAAATAAACTTGAAAGTAGAAGTGTTAGATGTAATTTTATGGGGTATCCGAGAGAGTCTATTGGATACGAGTTTTATTATGTTAAACAACAAATTGTATTTGTTTTTAAGCATGCTATTTTCTTTAAAAAATAGTTTCTCGAAGATAAAAAAGATAGTAGTAAAATCGAACTTGAAGAAATTTTTAAAATTTCTCTACCACAAAATGACACTTAAACTTCAAAGGAACTTATTCAAAAACTTATAAACACTGAGATTCGTAGGTCGACTAGGATATCTAGCTCACCTGATAGATATATTGGATATCATTGTGAAGATGGATCTGAGATTTTTCTTACTATTGAGGAAAATCTTGTGACTTACAATGAGGCGATAACCAGTATTAACTCAGAGAAGTGGCTTAAAATCATAAAATCTGAAATAGACTCTATTTATTCCAATCAAGTATAGACTTTGGTTGATCCACCTGAGAGTATTATACATATTAAGTGTAAATGAGTCTTTAAGAGAAGAAGTAGAGACTTACAAAGCAAGGTTGGTAGTAAAAGGTTTTTGTCAAAGATAAGGAATTGACTTTGATGAAAGATTTTCACCGGTAGCCATGCTTAAATCCATTTGAATTTTACTTGCTATAACAGCATACTATAACTATAAGATATGGTAGATGGATGTTAAAACTGTTTTCTTTAATGGTTATTTGGAAGAGGATGTGTATATAACACAACCTGAAAGTTTTATTCTATTGAAAATGTCAATAAAGTATACAAGCTATAGAAGTTCATTTATGGACTTAAGTAAGCTTCTCATTCATGGAACATATATTTTGATAAGACAATCAAAGAGCTTGATTTCATCGAAAATCCTGATGATCCATATGTTTACAAAAGATTTAGTATGAGCAAAGTAACATTCTGAGTTTTATATGTAGATGACATACTACTAATTAGGAATGATGTAAAAATGTTACAAGTAGTAAAGATTTGACTATCATTTAATTTCACCATGAAAGACTTGGGAGAAGCATCCTATATGTTGGGTATAAAGATCTATTATGATAGATCTAATAAAATGATAAGATTATCCCAGTCTACGTATATAGACAAAGTGCTAAAGAGGTTTAGCATAAAAAACTCCAAGAGAGGATATATACCTATGTGTTATGGAGTTACTCTCTTTAAGAAATGTATCTTAAAACATAATCAGCGACAGAATACATAAGTAGGATACCATATGATGGCCCCAAGATATTTTTGACGATACTATAAAATGAGAGATTGATATGTTTATGGGAAGTTTGATGCAGTAAAATGAAGTTTAATATTAACTTATTATTGATGGCATATTAAGCATATTGAACTTTTGATATGTTCTTGGTTTTTGATGATGCCAAGATAATAACAAGTGAAAATTATGCATATAAGTTATGATCTTAATTTTATATAGACATATATGTGATGATTTTAATGTTATATGGACAAATAAGTTTCACCTGGTCGATTG
>JAVXUL010127365.1:0-16144 GCA_035590515.1 Trichilia minutiflora | reverse complement strand
TATTGCGGTATTTACTTAGTCATTTACATTCCTCGTGGGTTCGACACTTAACAATTGATTGTTCTAAACTATAACTTAGACACCGTGCACTTGCGGGTTTTGAATACGTGTTTTAAATAAATACGCAACAATTTTCGTCGGGAAATTGACTTTACCCCTGAGGTGTTTTGTGTGTTTTGCAGTTCCAAGCTCAAGGACAAGAAGTGAAAATCTACTAGTGCTCGGAGTTATGGACGAAGCCGATTTTTTGCATCAACACCTAACCTTTAGCGCGCCCCCACAAATGTAAGCATCCAGGAAGGATGCTCAGCTTGAAACGATGATGCTGCAACAAGGAACACTAAAGAGATTTGCTAAGAGAATCAATTAATTGATCAGCAGAATGGACATGAGCTACCCCAAAGTAATTTCGTTTGTACTGATCTGGAACAAAGTGAAAATCAACAGCAATATGCTTCATCCGCGAGTGAAAGACCTAACTATTGATTAATAGCATATGTATCACCAACATCATCACAATAAATAGTCGAAATGAAAAAAAATCCTGTAAGCGCTGAGATATGCAATTGAGTTCAGCCCAACGTTTTAGATGGTTATACAGCGGTCAAATTTTCATTATATACATTAATGAACTATTTTAAAATCTAGCTATATCTTTAGGCATCCTCATAGATATAGGCTTATTTCTCTGTTCAAGATCATCAAAATCGCGATTTTAATTAAAATCGTTTTTTATTTAAAAAATTAGAACGTAAAATCGAAACGTAAAAATGAAACATAAAAACAGAATTTTAATAATATATAAATAATAAAATATTTAAAATACTTTTATAAATTAATAAAATCGATCAAATATTTTTACTATTTTATTGTTTTTAATTTTAACTAAAATTAAAATTATTTTTTTATTAAAATTATGATTTTGATAACAATGGCTCTGTTGTTTGGCTGGGCTCGTAGGTTACTCCAAGGATGGACAGGTTTTTGATGTTTGGACCTCTTACTTGACAATTCAATAAATCATCCTATATCAATTGCTTTAAATACTGCCAGGCTGTTTTCCTATAGTCTCTTATTTTGCCAATTTATTCTTTTTTTCCCTTCTCCCGAAAGCTAAACTGTTGGATTGTATTTGTAATTGGTTATTGATTAGATTTATTCTTTTTATCTAAATATTGCATCCATCTATCAAAACAGATGCTTTTATTTGCAGGTATCTTTGTCTTTGTTTTCAGCCTATGGATGGGTTGTTTCTATTGTGATCTGGGCAGTATTTTTTTTTTCCAGTTGTGAATTTCATTTTCCTTATCTTTGATTGAAGAGATAGATTCACGGCTAACTAGGAGTTGTGAAATAATTTAGGTCTTAATAATAGACTGTTTGAAGTATCATTCGAGTTTTGTCAAAGTAGAAAACAACAGAAATGTGTTTATTCTGTGTTTTGAAAATCATGTGTATGTTTGAGTTTTGAAAATAACAGATATGTTTCTATAGTACAGATATGCTTCTGGTACAGTTATCAGTTAACAGATATGTTTCTAGTACAGATATGCTTCTGGTACAGTTATCAGTTAACAGATATGTTTCTAGTACAGAAATCATTCGAGTTTTGAAAATAACAGATATGTTTGAAGTATCATTCGAGTTTACAGTTGTCAACTGATAACAAAAGTTGGTTGGTAAAGTTTGTCAATTTTACCTGTAAAACAAATTTGCATTGAAAATTTATGCGATGTTTTAGGTAATTTAGAGATTTCTTGATGTTGAACTTGTTGAAAATTCTTTTCACTCAAAACTTTTTCTTCACCACCAAAATGGGATATGATGGTTTTATAGTTATTTCTACAGGAACGTGTTGGACTAAGTTGTTATGCATAATGTCGATTAGTTCATAAATTACGCCTATATATTTTTAGAATAATGCATTGCTTTCTTTTGTTCCAAGTTAATGTATAATTTATATTCCAAATTTCTCGATCCAATCAAGTTTTGATTCTCCCGTAAGAGTTGGGACAAACTTTTCTCTATAATGAAAGTAGAAAACACTGTTTAGAATCTTTTTCCTGTTTTTCAAGGAAAAGAGGCAACGGGGTCACCAAATAAGTCATAAGTCAAAAAGTTGCTTAAATGTTATTTTGATTTTTACCAAGTGGCAGTTCTTTTTTCATAAGAAACTTTTTCCTTTTTTCAAAGAAAAGAGGTAAGGGGGGTCACCAAATAAGTCATAAGTCAAAAGTTGCTTAAATGTGATTTTGGTTTCCTACAAATAAATGAAACCATTGGATCAAAGGCAGATTTATATATTCTCTCAAAGAAAATAAAAAATAAATAAATGGACGGAAGCACCGAAGCAGCTATCACGAAACGCAAGTGAAATGGTAATTATAACGTTGGCATCTATCGTTGATGACAACTATTAATTGCTTACAATTTACAAGTTCGAACGTATATCAAGCTGACTTTGTATTTATAAAATAACGATGTTTTTTTTTTTTATCGTCCACTTTCTGCATAGGTTGGCAACATTTTTTGTTTAAAAGATTCGGGAAAAATGGTTGGACAGTGGGATTCAGGATGTAAAATATATATATATATATATATCATGTTGTTGACAGTCACTTTCTCTGCGTAGGTGCTGATCAGCATATACAATTTTCTAATTATTTCTTTGGCCAATCCCAAGTATACGAGAATACTTAAACGTTAAACTACAAACATCTCCAAATTAACTTTAATTTCATTTGGAGGACAATCCCACCGCAAAACTCGAATAGTGAAGTGGTGGATTAATTTTCCTTTGTATATGTACATGTACAATGAAACCTCATAAATTGATTGAATACAATTCATTCATTTATCAAGATTACTGATTTCATTTAGACCAGCTTGCATTTAGAAGTTACAATGCTTTACTGAAATGTTCATTGCCAGAAGAATTTCAGTTTTCCAGAGCACATTAAGAGAGCTATGAATCGTCCCATGAATCATGTAGATCAGCGCGTGTATATCATTATTGATTTGACAATCATGATAATTAAACTTTTATATGCATCTAGAACAATAAATTACCTAAACGTCATAACTTGGACAAGAACAGTCCACTTTCTGCATGGACTGGCCCTACGCAATTTCTATTTTTTTTTATCTAAATTCAGTAAACATACGGTTAGGACACAGAGGCAGTTCTATAGAATTTGAGGTTTTGGATCACAATTATACTTTAAAACTTTTTAATTTTTATATTTATTGTTAAATAAAATATATTAATTAAATTTATACGGTGATTTTTTTTTGAAAGCTTTCGCATTTTGAGATGCAAAATTTTTCATTTTTTTTAAATTGTAAATTAGTTATCATATCTAAATACTTGGTTGTGTTATTTTCATAAATTTTTTCCTAACTTTATTCATGAACAAAATTAATTTATTGTGGCCCGTAGAGGTATGGCCTAATGCCTTAACCATCCTCTTTTAAGTTTAAACATATGAGTTTAAAGCAGTATGATCAATCATAGTGAGAGGGCTCTATGCCCATCATTATTATGATACTCGTATACTAAAGTAATAGGTATATATATCCAAATATATACAGAAATAAACAAAAATCATACAAATAATATAAGTGTTTATATATACATTATTGAACATCGAGTCTCATTGCACAAAATATTAGACCCATGCAAAATAAAAACACTAGATGACTATGTAGAGAATGTAAAACTCTAATGCTCTTTATGAAAAATCCTACTAGTTCTCACCTAAGAAAGAAGTTATGCACGTATTGAAAACTGTAGTGGAGTGAGTTTGGAAAAAAACTTAATAAATAGATACTAAAACAGTATAATATATATATATATATATATATATATATATATAACCATAAAAAAAAACATAAGCTTGAAATTGAATCAATTTCATATGAAATTAGGACATCCACAGCATACTTATATAATTTTAAAATTATATTTTTACTGAGTTTAATAGAAAAGAGAAGCATACAAGGATGTATAAAGAAATTGATCAGAGAACATACCGTTTTTCGTCCCCTACTTCTCACATGTACTAATAATTACACATAACAGATAATAGAATTTGCTTTTGAAGCATATATTACCTCCCTCCCCTTATATCTCCCAGCTAAGGGTAAAGAAATATGAAATAAAGGCTTGGAAGAGAGTATTAGAAACATATAAAACAATAATAATGTTTAAGGAAATTTAACAAAATTATAAAAATATCATCTCTTGATAGAACAAATATCCAACCATAACAACCACTAAACAATCTAACAATTCATAATTTCTTTTATTAATACAGAATCAAGTTAATCCGAGTAAGATTTTTCTTGTAAAATCATATGTGTGAGTAAGTGTTTCTTGCTCAACATTTAGTCACAATTCCAAATAATATATTATGCTTTATAGGAAGGATTACAGTTCTTTATGTTTTATAATTGATTTGTAAAAGAGTTGTTGAGATACTAAGATTGAGGCTAAGAGACGACTATTGTGTTTTGATTATGGATATAATTATTCATAATATAAATTAAGTTATTTGATATAATTTCAAGCATTGATAATAAATATATATTTTGAAAAATACATGAAAATAAAGTAAAAGGTTTAAATATCTAGTCACAGTGCATAAGGAAAAAAACAAACAAACAGAGATCAAGGTTAATGGGGATTGGATGGTCGCTCCCTTGACGTATTTAAAACACAGTTACAACATCATCGTCAGAAAATTAAAGTACAATACAGAATTTAACTTAAATTCTAATATTCGAACAAATTTTCTCTTCTCAAAATCTAATTTTCCTATATCCTAACAATCAAATAAATATTCTATTAACTAAACATCACTCATGACTTCTATTTGATCAAATTTACAATAATTTAAAATTTTACAATTTAGAATAGAAATTTAGTATGAATAGTAATTTAATATCAAAAGATTAATCAAATACGAAAATGAAGTCGTAATGAAGCTAAGAACCTTATTGCAAAGTCAATTTAACTCATAGATGTCCAAATTGCAAATGATTACAAAAAACTGCAAATCATAAATAGTGCTCAATACCCTCTCCTGATTAAATTGTTAACCGAATCGAGTAAACGGAGTGCTAGAGTGTAGCTTGTGAGGAGTACATGTGGTTTATAGTAAAAAAATGAGAGTTTAAATGGATGAAAAATGAGTAATTTAAAAGAAATGAAATGAATTAAAAGTAAAAGCAACAAATGCAATCCCACATACAGAAAACAACTTAGGGAGAAAATTAATTCATTTAGGCTCTTGTTAATGTCAAATATATGTTAATGGATGGATAAAAAACTCATTTGCCCTAGTAAGTTTAAAAAAGAAAGAAGAAAATTAAGTTAGTAAGGTTATAAAAGTCATTTCCTTATCTCTTGCACATCTACTTTGCTTTCAGCTTTGATTCTCTCTCCTCTTATCTCCGATTTTCATTCTATTTGTTTTCATGAAATTCTTATTGTCTCCTCTTTCTTTAGAAATGAACGGCTCATAAATCAAACTTTTCGATTAACAACAATTTATATTTAAAGATTGACTATGTGGTTGAGACTTTAAAGAAAAAAAATCTAAACTTAACAAATTTTTATCAATTCAATTTCAATAATCAAATAATCTATACTACGAAGTTGTTAACACAATTTCTAACACTTGGACACGTATTTTATGAAATTATAAAAATGCTTTTATAATCAAAATGATCAAATTACCTTCAATTCGAATACGGGGTATTACATTAGAAGTGTGTAGAATTTTATAGATTGGGAATTCTCAAGGTAAAAATTGATTTATTGATATTATATATCCTGATATGGATTAGCTACTTTTTTTTATAAAATTAAAATTAAAATTTGATATATAATTCAGTTAATCTCGATCGAAAGGGAGCTGCGTATTTTCGATGTTATCTACATACTTTCTTATGTGATCCATCTTGAATTATTAACCACCTTCAATTTTGACAAACTAACTATGAAACAATGATTGGTACACTAGAATGAATTTTAGGATGTGCATAACTTCAACATATATAATGAATTTATTTTTCAAAATTTTTTTGAATTGATCAATTACTTGAGCTTAAATAGTTGAATTGGGTTTTGGAATTGCAAATCTAATTGAATTTCAAACAGTTTCAATATAATTATTTATTTATTTTATTTTGAAATTACTCTTGCTTGTTTATGAAAAACTTGATAGGTTGATAAATCACAAAGATCAGAGGATATTAAGACTTACTATGATCCAGCAAAGCTATTTGGAGGTTTGTTAAAGGGATCATCCATTTCAAAATTTCAAAAATAAGACAACATTCCCAAAAATTACAAGGCAACTCAAAGCTGTCCTTGATCCAAGAAAATATGAAGGTAATTTCTTGCTATTTGTTAAGTTATCAAACACCATCAATATTACCATGTTTCTTGTTTTTGTTGTTTACTTTTTCATCAATGCTGTCCTGTACAGCACTTCATTATTATTTCATGAGTATTTTGAATCTGTTGTTTAGTCTTTTATCCATAGAGCACAAAATCATTTCCCCTGGGCTCTAATCATTTCTTCATCCAGTGAAAAATTCATCTTACATATACTATTACCGAAGAAACAATTACTGTAATGAGATGTTTCTCGTGCTTCAAATTGTCATAGAATAACAAATTATACAAACAAGTTGGAATTGGAAAATATGAAACAGAGTATCTTAAAAGCTGAAGGAAAACAAAAAAACAAAAACAGAGGAATTGAAGTGCACATAATTCAAACGAAGAAAACAAGCACTGAAACTTAGATGGAAAATGTTAAACATGAATCTTACGATGTGATGACTCAAAGACTTCCTCGATCATTTCCATGGATAGTTGCATACATCTCATTTTGAGCTTCAGAAGTGCTTGAAAATGGGGCGTAAATCTTGGTAGCCTCTGCGACAACAGAGAAACTTGCTGATAGGTGGCACGAATGAATGACTCCAAATGAAAAAAAGAATCACCATGAAAATAATCAGCAAAAAATACGATCAGAGAGCCATTAATGATAAAAAGTAGATGACTAGAGGTTATACCAGCCTAGCATTAGCCTGAGGAAAGAAATTATGAATCACGGACATTGATATATAAAACGTTATAACGTTAAGATACAAGAAAATGTGGGTCAAAATGGTTTCTAAGTTGAGTTGTATATGATGACGTAAATAAAGTGGTTCGTCGTAATCTCTGTCATGATCAGGCGGAGATCCGCTGCTAAATTTGCCAAATGGGTTGTCAAATTCAGAAGGGTTAAGAGCAGCTTGGTAAGTTGCCGTTGCAATCAGTACAGTAACCACCGGCACAGCCTCGCGATCATCTCTTGCAATGCCAACTTTTCTGCGATAATGTAACAATGCCCTCTGTTCAAGCCACGTCAATCCTTTTGTTAGGGCCTATGCAATTTTCGATTTAGGAAATGATGATCTTCTTAGAGCGGAAGCATTGCACAGTTTAAACTTTAGTTTTTCACATACAGGTAGCCCTTAAATATGATCTTCTAGTTGGTCTAGAGATGTTATACCATCTGAATTCGGGACATCTGTTGGAACTCCATTAATTAGTCGCTTCACCATCTGATTGTGACTTTTGAATACTGCAATATGCAATAAGTTGTTGCCTTCATCATCAGTTTGCTTCAGGATCTCATCCTTCCCAACATAATGAATCCAGTTTATCAAGACATCAAGGGCTTCCAACTTGCCATTTTTTGCAAACATGCAAGGCATTATCTTTTCAAAAAGTCAAATCCTGGATGCAATCAGGGCAAGCTACTAGAAATTTAGATAGAAGATCTTCAAATCCTTTCCCAGCAACATAATGCAAAGGTGTAATACCCCCTTTTCCCTGGACACTGTTGTAGGATGATCCACAATGCACAACTAGCAAGGAGTGAAGATTATGAAGCAACTTGATAGAAGGCAGTTAAATCTGGTAGATGACCTGGTAGATGAGGAGCCAGCAAGGAGTGAAGATTCTGAAGCAACTTGATAGAAGGCAGTTAAATCTGGTAGATGAGTTGGCAGATGAGGAGCCAGCAAGGAGTGAAGATTCTGAAGCAACTTGATAAAAGGCAGTTAAATCTGGTAGATGAGCTGGTAGATGAGGAGCTGAAGCTGGAGTATCTTTTCTGTTATTGAAAGTTAGAAAGAGTTACTTAGGTTGTATGATTGTGGTAAAACAGAGATGATAGCTGTTAGAACCTATAAAAGGATTGTCATTTCCGTGGGAAAAACTTAACTGATCATTATTTGCATTTATGAAAATCTTGATGAATAAAGATTCACTTTCTTCTGATATACTGGTCTCGGCATCTTCTTCCTCAGTTGTGTTTTTCGTTTCATTTTTCCTCGTGCCTTGCTTTGCTTCCATCTTGTGCTTGCTAGTATGTTCGTAGATTGGTTTTCTGGAATTTGCAGATTGATCGTGTAGGCTGTGGTGCTGGTTTCTTGGAGTTAAGGTCTAAGTTTTACAATAACTTGTATCAGAGCTATTAGAAATTAGAAACCATGGTGTCCTCTTCAAAATTTTTAATTGAAAAATTTACAAGGATCAATGACTTTAACCTCTGAAAAATTAAAATGAAGGTTTTTTTGGTGCATGAAGGACTAAAGGAAGCTCTAATGGAGGAAGAGAAAATGTCAGAAACCTTAACTGACTTTGAAAAGAAAGAGATCATCAGAAAAGCATATAGTGCAGTTGTGCTGTCACTTGGAGATGGTATTCTTCGAGAGGTGTCAAAAGAGTCCACTGCATTGGGAATTTGGTCCAAGTTGGAAGCAAGATATATGACCAAATCAAATGCAAACAGGTTGTACATAAAGAAGAGGCTGTATGCATTTCATTTGGATGAAGGAGGATTTATCAAAGAACATTTGGATGAATTCAATAAGCTGATTTTGGACCTAGAAATTATAGACTTTAAGATAGCAGATGAGGATCAGGCATTGATTGCTTTAACTTCTTTACCAAAGTCTTATGAGCACTTTGTAGATACTCTGCTGTATGGAAGATCAACCTTATCTATGGATGATGTGAAGACTTTCCTAAACTCAAAAGAACTAACAAAAAGAATTGATGAAAAGGAATCAAAGACTGTAGATTACTTAATGGCTCGAGGAAGAACATAAAGAAGAAATGTGAGATGGAAAAGTGAAGAAAGATCAAGATCTAGGGCAAGAAACTGAAATGCTTTCACTGTAACAAAGAGGGGCATTTCAAATGAGATTGCCCTGATAGGAGATGCAAGAAAGGAGAAAAGAATGTTGAGAAAGGAGCTGAAGCAGCAGTAGCTTCTCAGGCAGATTATAAGGAGGCATTTCTACTGACAGCAACAGATGACAGTCTGATAGGAAAATGGGTATTAGACTTGAGCTGCAGCTTTCATATGTGTCCAGACAAAAGCTTATTCAGTTCCTTTGAAGCATGTGATGGTAGAAAGGTTCTAATGGGCAAAGATGTAGCTTGTAGAGTGCAAGGGATTGGAAAAGTCAGCCTAAAGCTATATGATGAAACCTACAAGATCTTACAACAGGTCAGGTATATTCCTGAACTTAAAAGAAATTTAATCTCCCTAGGAACTTTAGTTGAACTAGGCTATCAATTCAAATCTGAATGGAGAGTTCCTAAGGTCACTAGAGGAGCCTTAGTGTTATTGAAAAGAACTAAGAAAAATGGGTTGTATGTCTTAGATGGGAAAGCAGAATCTAGGGAGTCAAATGTAGTTACTTCTTTAAAAACAAATAAACTGATGTTGTGGCATAAAAGACTTGGGCATCTCGGTGAGAAAGGGTTGCTAGAACTCAAGAAACAGGGGCTGTTGGGTAGCATAGATGATAAGGCACTTGACTTTTGTGAGTTCTACATGTATGACAAACATCATAGACTAAAGTTTGACATAGGAATGCATAGGATAGAAAGTACACTAGATTATATTCATTCTGACTTGTGGGGGCCTGCTCAAGTATGCTCACTAGGTGGTGCAAGTTATTTTGTAACTTCCTTAGATGATTTCTCTAGAAAAGTTTGGATAAAGGTCTTAAGATCCAAGGATTTGGTGCTGACTGAGTTCAAAACTTGGAAAGCATTGGTAGAAAATCAGAAAGACAAGAGGATTAAGGTACTTAGAACTAATAATGGCCTTGAATATTATAACACTGAGTTTGATAATTTTTATAAAGCATATGGAATCTTGAGGCATAAGACAGTGAGATATACACCACAGCATAATGGACTTGCAGAAAGGCTCAATAGAACCTTGATGGAGAGGGCCAGATGCATGCTATCAAATGTATGTCTTGCAAATTCATTTTGGGTAGAAGAAGTCACAACAGCAGTCTACTTGGTGAATAGAAGTCTAGCAACAGCTTTGAGCTTCAAGACATCAGAAGAAATCTGGTTTGAACAGTCACCAAACTTCGATCATCTCAGAATTTTCGGATGCATAGCATTTGTCCTCATCAAACAAAAGAAGTTGGATGTAAGAGCATTGAAGGGTATGTTTATTGGTTATCCTGAAGGAACAAAGGGGTATAAAGTCTGGTATTATGATGGGAATTCACAAAAAACCATCATAAGCAGATATGTAGTATTTAGAAAAGATGACATGATGATGTGTAAGGAAGAACAACAGTTGACAAAAACTAAAAATTAGAAGAAGCAGAAAGAAGTTGTCTAGTTTGAGGTGGTGTCATCTCAAAAAAAATCCAAGCAGCTCACAAAGGATGAAGAGCTTATTGAGGAGATGGAAGAAAATTCAAATCTGGACAACTACAGACTAGCAAGAGACAAGGTTAGAAGACAAACTAGACCACCAGAAAGGTATGGGTATGCTAACCTTATTGCATATGCTTTTAATGTGTCTGGTGAGGAAGTTGTAGATGACCCTGCGAGTGTGAAAAAGGCTCTTAGCAGTCATAATAAAATGCAATGGAGACAAGCAATAGAGGATGAGATGCAGTCACCTGGAGACTGGTTCCTAAGCCATAAAACATAAAGATTATATGCTACAAGTGATTATTTAAAAGGAAATTAGATGAGACAGGAGGTGCAAGGGTGAGGTTTAAGGTCAGATTAGTAGCAAAGGGGTTTACACAAAAGGAGGGTGTGGATTACACTAAAATCTTCTCTCCAGTGGTAAGGCACACATCCATCAGGCTTTTGCTAGCTTATGTGGCAGTCCAAGACTTGGAGCTGGACTAATTGGATGTCAAGACAGCCTTTCTACATGGAGTACTCGATGAACAACTTTACATGACACAACCAGAGGGCTTCGAAGATAAGTAAAAGGTAGATCATATGTGTTTGTTGTTGAAATCCTTGTATGGACTCATACAATCCCCAAGATAGTGGAATTTGAGGCTTGATGAGTTCATGATCAAGAATAGTTATCATAGAACTGTATATGATAGTTGGGTGTATTTTAAGGGAGAAACAAAAGTTGATAAGGTGTACTTATTGTTGTATGTTGATGGCCAGCAAGAGTAGAAGGAAGCTAACTGAACTAAAAGAAACTTTAAAGTCAGAATTTGAATTGAAGGATCTTGGACCTGCACAAAAAATTCTAGGGATTGAACTGAATAGAAACAAGAAAATGCATACCATGTACTTATCTCAAAAGAGTTATTTAGAAAGGATGTTAGAGAAATTTGGAATGAAGGATGCAAAAGCAGTCAAGGTACCTTTAGCTCTA
The DNA here is from genome assembly GCA_035590515.1 of Trichilia minutiflora. Lineage (NCBI taxonomy): Eukaryota > Viridiplantae > Streptophyta > Magnoliopsida > Sapindales > Meliaceae > Trichilia > Trichilia minutiflora. Next base: position 4,403 of record JAVXUL010127365.1, on the reverse strand, counting down.
CATTTCAAACTGTCCAAACAGTAATGTTCTTAAACAGATGAAGAGAAGAAAGAAATGGTTAATGTGCCATATGCAAGTGCTGTAGGAAGCTTAATGTACTCAATAGTGTGCACCCGACCTGATTTGGCACATTCTTTAAGTGTGGTAAGCAGATTATGGGGAATCCAGGAAGAATGCACTAGCAGGCAGTGAAATGGGTGCTTAGATATGTCAAAGGGAGCTTGAACTTAAGGCTGAAGTATGGTGGTAATGCATAACTAGCAGGAGGAATCACTGGATATGTGGATGCAGACTTTGCTACATACCAAGATAGAAGGAGGTCCCTCACAGGTTATTTATTCACTTTGAGTAGATGTACAGTGAGTTAGAAATCAACATTACAGTATGTGGTTGCCCTGTTAACCACAGAGGCAAATACATGGCTGCAGCTGAACCTTTAAAGAATGCTATTTGGCTGCAAGGATTGGTGATTGAATTGGGAATAAAGCAGCAAGAGGTAACTATCTTCTGTGACAATCAAAGTGCAATTCAACTCACCAAATATCATGTGTTTCATGAGAGAACTAAATACATTGATACCAGGCTACACTTTATTAGAGATATAGTTGTTGAAGAAATGTGTAAAGTACAGAAAGTGCACTCAAATGATAACCCAGCAGATGCCTTAACTAAGGTAGTAACAGTCACTAAATTTAACCATTGCTTAAGCTCAATGCAATTGAAAGAGGAGTGAAGCTCTTGAAGATGAAGTTCCTGGGTGCAAGATAGTAGGGAGCTCAAAGAAAGAAGGCAGATGATACAGAGAAACTCAACAGAATCTAGAGATACAGATAAAACTTGATGGAGGTTGAAATCTTCAGGAAGTTTTAGAGAAGAGAAGAAGAAAAGTGAAGTATTTGCTGATGCATTTAGAATCAAGGTAGAGAGTGTTGTAGAATGATCCAAAATACACAACAAGGAGTAGATAAACTAAAGCAACTTGGCTGAGGCAGTTAAAATCTGGTAGATGAGCTGGCAGATGAAGAGTTGGAGTATCTTTTTTGTTATTAACAGTTAGAGAGAGTTGCTGAAGTGGTATAGAGGTGGTAGAATGGAAATGATAGCAGTGAGAAGCTATAAAGAGCTGTTATTTTCGTGAGAGAAAGAGACTGATCATTTTTTTGCATTTCTATAAAATATCTTGATGAATAAAGATTTACTTTCTTCTGAAATACTCATCTCTGCAACTTCTTCCTCACTTGAATTCTTTTCAGTTTTCTTGTGCTTTGATTTGTTTTTCATTTGGTGATTGCTGGTGTGTTCGTGGATTAGTTTTTTGAAATTTGCAGATTAATCGTGCAGCTTATGGTGCTGGTTTTTTAGAGTTAAGGTCAGAGTTCATTAACAATGTGGTTAACATTTACAACCTCAATTTCAGGGCTTTGGAGGCATACACACTCAATAAATTCAGCAAAACAACACAATTTTAATACATATATAATGTGATGACTTTTGTGTGTTTATGTATGCATATACACATAACAGGGCACAATTTAGACGAACCAACACATAAACACGTTACATGCAGCCATTATAAAGAGCACTTAATTTATGGCATGTTACATGAATATGAGTGTACGGAGAGAATGTGTGTGATAAAAGATACATCAGAGAAAGGAAAGGCAAATACAAGGCTCAGAAAATTCTGCTCTGTTTTTGTTTTATCAGAAATAATGACACAAAATTCATTATCACCCATATGAGATGTCGATACAAAATGCACCCAGTAACCAGAAAAAAATATACAATAGGAAATCATTTAACTCTAGAAAGCCCTTTAAAGAATAAGAGAAAGTACCTTCACCTGGTAACCCTACTCTATCAATCTTTAGACTGTATCTGCTTTCATCTTTGTGTTCTTTGGCTCTTGAACAAAAGTAATGGTTAAAGTAACAATTTCATTATCCTACTTGTCAACACAAGGTCGTGTCATTAATATCAGAGCATAACCTTATAAGCTACTTTTATAGTTTTTACGTTATTCTTGAAGAAAAAGTCATAAGGATGAATTAGTAGGTTGATTATGATCTATACAAGTTTCCTAATTGATACATAGATTGGATTTTGAACACTTGCAAAATCAATAAGGGTGTACAAATCTAGTTTCATTAGCAGACATCTATTAGGTGGTCTTATGCTCAAATATTTTTCATTACTGTCAATAGATCCGTCCTTCAACATAATTTTAGCATTTTCCAAAGGCGTGGATAAAAGAAAATAGCAAGAGAGCTTTTAACTAACCTACAATTTTCCCTGAGAATCTAACTTCTCCCTTTTTCAAAATCTTGTCAGACTGTATTGACGAGTGATTTTATCACTCATCTTTGATTAAGACTTTGTTTAGCTTCAAGCAATTTCGATGGTATTTTTTTTATGTTTTTCTTTTTATGAGTGCGTAGGTATTAGATTTTATCAAATCACCAAGAAATGGATCGTTTTTACTTGAATTTTACCAATCGAGTTTAAGGGTGCCTCAGTAGTGACAATCTTGAGCTCCAGTCAGTAAAATGATGATATCTCGAGTTATAAATATCGGATTTAGGTATTAGAAAGCTGACTTCTAGGGCTATAACTTTCATAAAGGACCCAAAAAGTGAATCTCGTTGCAGCGAAAATAAATTTCCTTCACTGCAGTGAATTTGGCAGAAGCGGCCGATATAATGAGAATTATTTTTGTCCACTGCAGTGAGTTTTCCAGGGTTCTCGTTGTAATGAGAATTATTTTTACCCACTACAGTGCCAATTAGCGGAAGTGTCATCTTTGGATCCCTAATTTGTTTACTATTTAAAAAAATTTTCTTGGGATTTGTGAAAGGGGAGGACCTAGCAACCACTAGAAGATTCTAAACTATCTTTGGAAGCTCAAATCTTAGGAGATTAAAGAAGAAGAAGATCACAAGACAAGAACTTCTTCAACTTGATAGAGTTTTTCTTTTCCTTGTTCTTTAGTATTTGATTTTTTTGTTACATATTGAACATGTTCTAGATAATGATTTGTATTGAATCATTTATTATGATTGGCTAAATTTCTTTATGCTTAAGGGTGTAATGAAACCTTAGTGTACTTGTTTTTACTTATTTGTGCTCCTTTTTTTTAATGTTTAGTTTAACTAGCCATTAAACTGATTATAATGTAACATGGAACTAGGCTTGGAAAAGAAAGTTTTATGTACAAGATTAAGGAAGCGCAACCTAGATAATAAATTGTTGGAAAATAGTCATTCATTGGGTAACACATTTAAGTTTGTACTTAATGACTACACGATTAACTCAAGCTGAATAGGAATATTATCTTGGGTGATTATGTATAGGGTTTTATTGAGATTCGAAAGATGAAATAAAATCAGGTTAATAGGTAAATACATGAAAATAGTAGTAAATTAGCATTGACACAAGAAACTTTGGTGTAGTTATTTCCCTTAAGCTTGTCTTAATAGAGTTCTCTCATCACTTTAGTTAATAGTTTTATTGCCTTAGTTTTTTTGTTGATTAGAATAAGTTATTATTCAAGTTTACCCAAATAGAGTTAAATCATTTTAATTACGGTATTCAACTTTAAAATATTTCACATTCCTCGTGAAAGCGACATCCTACTTCTATTATATTACAAAACTCGACACCGTGCGCTTGCGGTTTTTATAGTTATTTTTGTGTGTTCATCATGCTGTTGTCAAGTTTTTGGCGTCGTTGCCGAGGAATTGTGTTAAGTGTAGTTGATATTATGACCAAGTAGTTGATTTTAGTTTGAGTGTTTTTCTGGTTAATTTTCTTTTAGCAGTAAATTGTATTTAAATTTTGTGTTTTGTTTTCTTTGGTTTATACGAAGAAGTCGGAGTTTGGAGCTAGCGCCTTTTAATCCAGAGATTGAAAGAACATGTCGAAGAAATTAAGGGGCTAGAAGAAAACAAAGAACCAAAGAGAGGTTAGAAAGAAGTCAAGAAGGAGAAATGACATAGGACAACAACAAGTAGCAGCAGGCATTTAGAGATTATTTTTGTCCAATAGTTAACGATAATTATTCAGAAATTCAGAGATAAGTAGTTCAAGCAAACAACTTTGAACTGAAGCCAACCATTATTAACATGGTACAACAGAACTAGTATGGAGGTTTATCTCATGAAGATCCAAATGTGCATCTTGCCACATTCTTGGAGATATGTGACACAGTCAAAATGAATGGTGTCTCTGAAGATGCTATTCAGCTGAGTTTATTCCTTTTTTCTTTGAGGGACCAAGCCCAAGGATGGCTTCAATCACTTTAGCTGTGAAACCCGTCCCTTGGTATTATGGACATAATTATAAATCCCTCAAGAGTGTTAGTGCATGTCTTTGTGTTTAGAGTATGCACGAGAGGGTATGAAACT
>JAVXUL010127354.1:0-31953 GCA_035590515.1 Trichilia minutiflora | reverse complement strand
GTTGTGCCAATTTTCAAGCTCAGCAACACTTAGAGGCTTGACATGAAAATAGGGCCTCCTGATAGATGTTTCAAAACCAATGATCTTAGAATCGAACTCTTTAGCCTTCTTATACATCTCTTCTCTAATGGCGATATACTTCTCCAACTCCTCTGCTTCAGAACCAGTACTTACAGGTTTAGAAGATTGTTCAGCAGCAGCAGGTGGAACCTCTTCCTCATTTGCTTTTACTTCACCACTAGCCTCTGAAGGTGCTGATGCAACACTGGCAGCATTCACTTCCTCGGCAGTCCTTAATTCTGATAAAGGTCGACTTCCAGCAAACTCCTTAAAACTGTAAAATTGCACCAGTTGCTATATTAAAGAAGTACAATGCAATTAACTGAAAGCTATGCATAAAATAAAGCTTATACAACGTATAGGTATCCAAAATAATACAATTAGATCAAAGTTAAAGCACATGAATAAGAAGCATGGAAAGGAACACTCAACAGTTCAACAGCAAATTCCAAACCATACAACACTTTGTGTACATCAATATAAATCATGGAATTCACTTAAAATCGGGGCAGTAAAAAATTTCACGTTCAAGTTATCCTTCCTACATGTTTGATATTACATTCTGAGAGGCAAAATCTATGAGAGCCCAAATTATTTGTCACATTCAATTCATGTCCTAACATCCAGACCTAGTATATAGCTTTGCAATATCAGCACAATAAAGAGACTCCATACTGCACTCATATTTAAACACTGTTGTGGAGCATGTTTGCAACTATGTATGTGCTCAAGCACTCGTGCCTTCAAGTAAATAAATCAACAGCGGCATGAAATCACAATGCACACATACTAAAAGCAATATATTAGGACAAACATCATATTTCAAAGCAAACAACAGCAACCGCCAGTCACCACTTCAAACATGCCCATCATTCCAAACAATGATCAAACTATTATAACTTAAAACAAAGTAAGTTAAACAAGCACCCGAAATATGATGCATCATCTAATTGTATATTCTTGAAATGTTTTGGCAGGTTAATTTACATCCTAGCCTGTTCACCTTTTTTACATCTTTTTTTCTGTAAATACATTCTTCTTTTGATCTTACTCAAATAACTCAATATTCAAGGTAAAAGGACTAAGTATGACACTATGATATAACAAGAAATCACCTGCTGAAGTACCGATCTAATTGTTGAACAGGATTCTCTAACAGCCTAGTGTAAATCATGGCAACACGGCTCCACTCCTGCTGCATGTACTCATATTCTATATATTTGTCCCAGAGAGTGTATGACAAGTAATCTGACCCAACATAAGCCAATGCTCGTTCAAAAAGCCTGAAATGGCAGCAGGAGAGAAAAAAATTGTTAAGATATAAGCACGACCATCAACAGAGCTGATGCAAACACATCCAAAATTGGAGACAGCTTCACTAATCTTGAGGGAAAACAATTCACTCTAACATCATATGACACATTCAAATGCAGCATTTACCTTCCTGATAAAAACCATACTATGTCCGAAATGAAGTAGTGAAAGAGGGCATCTTAGCCTTTAACTGGACGAGATCTTTCCAGCAGCATTTTGCAAAATGATGCACCTCAGATGTCAAAGTTGAAGAAAACCATAATTCATAAACAACTACACGACTAAGACACAGACCTCAAGAAAAGAAGGAAGAGAAAGGGGTATGAAGAGGCCAAAAACAGTTTTAACATCAAATAAACTACATGACTATGACACAGGCCTCCAATTCAAAAGTTTGCACAGGAGCACTAAATCAATTCTAAAGTGTATTCCCATCAAACCTTTCTGGTGGGTGTAAGAACTGTCGCAGACATACTGAAGTAAGTTACAAGCAATAAAAATAGATTACCAGATCCTTGTGACTGAAAAACTCACACAGTCAAGATCTCCCCATGTAGACACAAAGATAACAATGGGTAAATAAACAAGCATTACCTTCGGATGGTCTCAGGATCTCCATATGTGTTTATGGCAAATATGCAGTAATGCAACCAAATGTCAACTGAATAAGTCACCCCTTGAACTGCTTGTTCATAAACCTCCACAACTTTGTCCATGGAGCCCACACGTGCCTCGTGATCAGCATACTTCTTCCAATAACCATAACACAAAGGAAATTCAGCCAAAAAAGCATCATAGACTCTTCTTATTTTCAGGATATTGTCCTGCAATTAAAATATCGATAAATTATTAGTGAAACAAGTTGTAGACAATTAAGTTACATCACACACATATAGAATAAGCAATAGTATTGACAAGTGGAGGAGTTCTAGATAGGCCATTCAAGTTGACTATCTTTCATATTGCATTTGTCAGAGAAATATTAACATGTAAAATTGTGAGACTATCAAACCATACAAGCCACCGGTGTGAAGTTTCCTCACTACAAACTAAAAACGCACCCTACCAACAAAATTGATGGTTTAACTAATCCATCGAGGACAACGTACCTCTGCCAGTTTCTCTGTCTCTTCAAGTAGGGCAGTCCATGCGCCAAAGTCAGCGGAATTAGCCTTCACAATGCTCCATAGTCGATCTTCTTCACCTGAGATTGCTGCTATTACAATAAAGCAGCAAACAGTCATAGAAAGCACCAAATTCAGAACAAAATAATAACAAAAATATAATCAAAGTCAATTATATTCACAATGAAAATTTCAGTTTCCCCTAACTATGACATAAGTAAGCATGTGATGCAGAGTTACTCTTATATAACAAGTAAACACTATTATTGGCATGCTGATGATATTCTTAGATATACACAGAATAACCAAAAATCACCAATTTCAAGTTCAAAGTATTAAGATAGCAGAAATCCAAAGCCCAAGAAAATGAAAAATGTAGAATAGACATTCCATCTACACAATGGCTTCTAAAGAGGAAATTGGAAGATGTACAAGGAATGACAACATAATTAAATAACCAAAGGAACAGATTCAAGTTAAATGAGAAAAACGGATGCTAAAGTATGAGACACGGCATCTAATACAAAGACCAGAATTGATATATGGCTTTAGATTATATATGTTCTGAAATATAGCTTATGTGAGGTTACAAGCGATAAAAACATAACTCAAGTGTGGTACAGTAAACAAATCATACATGTTAAATAAAATTAAACTCCAACAAGGCAAAAATTGTATTTCAAATACAGCTATTATATTTTGGTGCAATTTACATGTGACTGCAAAAATTTAGGAAGACTCGTACTATGCTGTATGAATAACCAAACCAGCTATTTCCAAAATGTTCCATGAAATCACATATAAACCAGAAGACACCCATGCTTTATATATTATATTTAAATAACTATAACTCTCTATATCAAATGATTTGAGACACACTTTTGAGTATATTTGTAGATTATATGGTGCAAGCCACTATCTATAAATGGCCTTTCAAGAAAGCATGCCAAGGAAGACATACCAGAACCATCCACAAGCTCGTGACTGGCTGCAGCTCGACTTCCAACACCCAAAGAAGCTCCATTCTCTATTGATTCGACATTTCCTGCTTCACTAACAATATTTCCATTTGTAGAACTATAACCAGCAGCTTCCATAGCAGTGTTTTCTGAACTAGCAACATTATCACCAATTCCAGAGGCCCCAATAGCTGTAGCCTGCTGCATAACAGCATTAGGATCCACACCATATGCATTTCCATCACCTGCATCAAGTACAGAGTAAGCTGCATCTGTCGGAGCACCAGAAGCAGCATAATCTCCAGTAGTCCCAGGGGCAAAAGCACTGACATCAGGGACAACATTTGTGCTGGCATCACCATAGCCAGTGTTAGTATACCCCGCAGAGTTATAGCCCATAACAGCAGATGTTTCAGCAACTAGTGCTTCACTGTCTCCCATACTCAATGAGCAAACTTTCCAGCTCAAATGTACAAGCTGCAAGAATACAATCAACATTCCTATTGAAATTAAAAGTATCCCTTCCTAAATCAATATTCAGTAAACAACTTATTGGTGTTGTGATAACAATTCCATTCAATTTTTCTGCTCACATCACTTTATATTTCTTACCACGCAAAGAGCACTCATATTTGATCCAATCTTTTACAAATGCTAATTTAAATGGCTAAAATAGCAAGAGATATGAACCAACTAGAGAGTACCATTAACAACCAAAAACAACAATTAAATCCATGAAATCTCCTATATCACGTAAGATAAGTATTCGGAGAAAAAAAATTAACACTATCTTAATGACAATCGTCGCCAGTAAAAAAATATCAAACAGACGGATTCAATTTGCCAAATAATGCAACCCTAGTTGGACAAAACTATAAACTAGAACCTAAAATGCATCGAAACAACGTAGTAACACATTTTAAGCAAGGAAAACGAAGAATAAACCCTAATCCAAATGTTTCACACTCTAAACCCTAACGAAGCAACGAAGATCCAAACAGAACAAACGAGGAAAGGAAAGCAACACCTAGTGAGTTACCAGAAGCTGAGAAAACGGCGGCGTTTCTGGATAATTCCGGATTCGGTTTCTGAATTGAAGGGTTTTTGCGTTCGTGTTTGTATTTGTGTTCTGCGTAGTGTTCCTGTATCCTTTTTTTTTTTTTAATTTTGATTTCCGGTGGGGGCAACAGTAGATGCGAAGAAAGAGAGAGAAAGAGTAGGTCTCTAATTTTGGTACCTGGCTCTGATATGGGTGAGGATACCTGTGATGATGCTTTCATTTATGATGGGTTTAATCTTGGCCGTTGGATTAGGAGACTATGACTTCGAAAGGCTGCAGATGGGTCACGTGTACATCTCTCCTCGTGCCCACGTCAAGAGACCAAAGGATTTGGAAGAACAAGCTCTCACTTCTCTATATTGGATTGGACTAGCTAGCTTTGGGCTCTGGGCTGCTTGTGGCGTGATGATATTTCCAACCCCATTTTTGTAATCACAGTTATAACCGTAAATCTGTAAATTAATCTATAATTTATCTGATCCGTTTAATCTTTCGTTTAAATGAATTAAAATTTAAAAAAATTAATTTTTTAATTTATAAATTAATTTAATCTAATTCACTTAACTTGTAGATTAAATAGATTAGTTCGTTTAACTTATAGATCGGCTTATTTAATTTATTTAATTAAAAAATAATAATTTAATTTCTTTTAATTTTTATATTTGGTTCATGATTGATTATATTTGAATGTTAATAATAATATTAGATTTATTATTTATTAATATTGAATGATGTTAGATTAGTACATTTTAAGATTTGAGATTATGTGTTTAAAGTTAAAATTATTGATGAAAATTTTATTTCATTTATTAAAATTTTTATATGTTAATTTATAATATAGTCAGTTTATATTGTATTTAGACTATAAACTTATTATTACTGATAATATATTGAATTTATTAGTAATTAGTGTATTATATATATTTTTTTTTAATTTAAAATTTTTAAAGTCGATCCGCGGATCAGCTCGTTTAAGCTCGTTAGCTCTCAGATTGAATTAGTACCATCAAAATATTGGTCCGTATAATAAATAAATTGACTCAACTCAATTTATTTAAGTGCTGGTCTATAACAAACCGAACCGAACCAAATCGATCTAATCTATTTGACACGTCTAATCACACTATCTTTAATTCATCAATCCCCCGCAAAATTTTAGATTACAATGAATATTGTATAAATATCAAATATATTAAAATAATTTTTTCATATGGTTTATAATATAATTTTTTAATAAAATTAAATTATTAATAACTGTATATACTCAATATTTTTAAATATTATATATATATATATATTAATAAAAAATTTTATGATATATTAGAAACTAAATGCAAATATTTTCTTTTAAATATAGGATAGTTTTTATTTTTTATGATCATATACAAACTATTAAATTTTTTAACAATTAAAATTTTATCATTTATAGAATACTTAAAAATAAACAGTCTTAATTAAATTATTATTTATATTAATTTTAAAATATTTTACACTGTATAAATGTTTTTTGTTCACTCAGGGATTCAATTAATATTTGACCATTCAATTTAAAATCAAAAGCTATTTCTTCCACAGAGGAAAGAAGATTTTGTCTTCTCATCCAATTGGAAGGTCAGTCAAGTGAATGGAGAATTCTTGTCCAATTAGGAGGTCGGAGGAATCCCACTTCAAACAGATTTCAATTACTGAAGATTTCTTATAATATTCTTAGGATGGTTCAATTTTCATTTCAAAAAATGTGTAATTGATTTTGATTAAATAATGAATGTGATATATATTTTATGTTTTGATATGTGTATATACTTTTTTTATTTGATTTTCAGTTTTTTTTATTCTAACATGGTTCACCGTCTTCTTAATTGATCCAAACTCTTAATAACCAAAATTAGTTAAAATGAGACCAGAAATCTAGGATAGGATAGTTCGTCTTCTTCTTAATTGATTCAAACTCTTAATAACTAAAATTAGTTAGGATAAAGCTGGATATCCAGATGGTTCACCTCCTGTTTAATTGATGATAACCAACATTAGTTAGAGGAGGAGGCCAGATATGTAAGATGGTTTCACCTTCTTTCTGGTCAATCCAAACACTAAAAGAGAATGGTTGCAATACAATAAGGCTGAACATTTAGGATGGTTTCACTCTTTTATTAACCAAAGAGTTTGAAAAGGTTAATAAATAAAGGTAAAAGAGAATAATATAATAATTCAAGATAAATATTATAGTAATTATTTTATACAAAAGGAATAAAATATTTAATATTTTTTTTTATACTTAATTATCACGATCTCAAATTTTATAATTTTATTTTTAAATTTAAGTGATTTATTTATTATTATTTAGATAAATAATGACTTTATTTTTTAATAATATTTTTAAAATAACATCAATATTTTGATGACTTCATTAAATATTTATGCTTTCTTTAAGTGAGTTAAACCTTTTTTTTTATATAATCGAGGTATTCAAGTCAATTTACGCGTACCTCGATTAATTTCTGGAGGAATTTAGTGTAATATCTATTGTCACGATTCCCTACTTAAATTGCGGACACATTTAAAAATCGAATCCAAAATCGTGTGCCTAATCACACAACCCCACTTAGAGATGTTTGATTTTAAATTCTTTTGTTTTGCTTATTTGCTTATTTTTAACATATTTTACACTTGACGAGGAATATCCTATAAGACATATTCCTCTTTTTTATTATATTTCAGCAATTTAGTTTTAGTATTTTATTTTTCTCACAATCAATTGTCATTTCAACGCTCTTCATACACAACATTCTATATCATCTATGCCAAATGAGATGACCCAACTTCTAAGTAAATAGGTGTTCATAGAAGATAGAAGTGATTAGGCCATTTTAATACTCATAACACCTTTTTTCAAGTTTACCATATACCCTAAAGCATAATAGGCTAATATGGTACCATTAATTGTATTAAGTCGTGTAGATTTGATATCATTTTATCGACCATGATATCAAAAAATGTTTGATTATAAAAAAAAATCTAATAAGTAATCACATATAGTGAACTTAAAAAAGAAACCTACCCATAAGATAATCGATTTAAAAAATCACCCATGAGATTAAAAAACACTAGTGTTTAAGGTAAAAGGGAACACTTGTAATACGGTTGAAAGTTACATTAACCTTGTGAAAATAAGGTTAATTAACTAGTGTTTTTAAGATATTTATTAAAGTCTTTATATTTGATAAATTATATTTTCTAATTAAAATTTATTAATTATTATATTAAATATTAAAATTTACTATAAATAATAAATATAAAGTTTAATAAGTGTCCTCACGGCATTCGTTGCTAAAATTCTTTTTAAAATTTTACACGTTCATGCTTTATGACACACAAAAAAAACACAAATTAATAATTTTTTCTTTAAAATAATAATAACAATAACAGCGGAAAAATTAAATTCGAGAACGTCTCAAACAAAATGTAAAACACATAAGAATACAAAACCGCACATGAATCCTAAACAAACGTAATAGAAAGTAAGATCACACGACCACTCGTGGCCAAAAGATTAGACCTTTGAAGTTTCATTTTGCTTAAGGCCACTACTGTTATCAAATGACTCCTTGGGAACTTTTCTTGCGCTGACAGGATCAGTTTTAGCCTTAATAACTGGACTTCGAATGGCTGTAGTTTTGGCTGAAGGTTTCTGGTGAGAATTATTAACCTTCTTCAGACGCCAAGATCTTTCGTTGTCCAATTTGTTGTTTCTGTTTCTAATCAGCTCGTCGTTATCTGAGAGCAAAATTGAACACTTATCTATCATAAAGTTGATTTCCCAGTTGATTTGAGATAGAGAGATAAGATCATTACCAGGACTGGATAAGACTGCTCGAGGACGCAGAACAGAGCTGGTAACTCTGGAATTTGGCTTTATATCCTTGTTACTGCTATCTTTCGATGTGTTAATGATTCTGGGGATTTTAGTTGGGGAACTGCTCTGATTTGCCTCTGTACATAAAAATGTATTAATGTTTAGGATTAAACTTTGTTGACAATCAATAAATGCAGAGATAAAAATGTATTAATGTTTAGGATTAAACTTTGTTGACAATCAATAAATGCAGAGATACTAAAAGGGTTATACCAGTTGAAGAGCCATTTTGTGAAGAAAGAGCTTCAAGAATCTTGCGGAACAGAAGAGATGGTCTATCATCTTGAGGAGAAAGGTGATTGAGATCTTCTAGTTCCCTCACCTTCACTCTTGGATACACTTCAAAAATAAAACATACCCAGATAAGAAATTACATAAATTTCAACAAAATAAAAAAATGAAAAAAAGACGGTAAACAGATGAATACTATACAGTATACACCCAAGTAAACATACTTTCTATCTGATGAGTGCTTCGGACTGCGGAAAGACGCAATTCGGAGTGATAGCTGAATTAATTTGTAGAAAACAATAGAGAGATTAAAGCAAATACCAGATGACAACCGTTAGGAAACTCAGCGCAAATTGACAGAAAAGGCATATACAGAACCAAAACTTACTTTAAAATGTGTTTTTGAATTTAAATGTTTTGAAGAATATGTCAGAGATCTCCCAAAATTTGTAGTTTTTCAAGCGAAGAAAGTCCAATGGACAACAGGGAATGCGTATAATTGAAGAACTGCAGAAGGTGGGCAACGGTCGTTACTGTTTCAGAATTTCTTTTCTTGGCTTGATAGCAAATGCAGATGGGTCTCACCACACGTGAGAGACACGAGGAGGTGGAGTTTGAATAATGTTCCGTTGCCATTGCGAAGAGAAAAAACGTGGGCCTACTCCTCGGAAAAAGAAAATTAAAGTGCATATTTTGTGGTCTCGTGTTAATCACAAAACACGAAAAAGGCCCTGTACTTTTTTTTTCCGTAAATATCACTTCTATCAAAATATTTATAATAAATACGTTAATAATTTTTTAAAATATCATTTATTTTTATTAAAATATTTATAATAAATATTTTATCTAATTTTTTATTTAAATATAATATATTTAATAATTTAAATCAAATTAACCTCATATTTATAATTTATTGATAACTTATAATATCTTAAAATTAAATTTATTAATTTAAAATTTAAAAATTATATTCTAAAATATTTGAATTAAACTCATTAAATATATAAAACGAATATAATAATTTAAATTATAAAAAATTTAATTTATAGTTTTATATTTATAAGTATTTTTAAAATAAATTTATTAAATACAAATTCAAAGATAAAATTTTTAGTATTTATTCTTATTCAATTTTTATTTTTAATTATAATTTATCCTATTTAATTTTTTTGCTTAAATATATAATTTATAAAGTTTAAAATAATAAATTTAATTTTAAAATATTATAAATTATAGATAAATTATAAATTACAAGCTAATCTTAATCTAAATTAATAAATTTAATTTTAAAATATTATAAATTATTAACAAATTATAAATTATGAGTTTAGTTATATTATTAAATATACTAATATTTGAAAAAATTAAACAGAATAAATTAAAATTAAAATTAGTAATTAAAAACAAAAATAAAATAAATAAGAATAAACACTCAAAATTTTAAATATTTTATTTTTTAAAAAATAATTCAATAATTTATTTTAATATTTTTTTAATTTTATATAATTTTAAAGACTATATTTAAAAATAAATTATTAATTTACATAAGAATTATCTAATACAAATATATATATTATATCTTAATTTAACTACGAACTTATACGATAAAATTAAGAGTTTATATAATACAAACGTTTTTTTTTATTAAAGGATATATTTATTACTTTCTTGAATTAAAGAAAATATTTATTACTTTTTAAAATTATATAGAGTATTTATTATGAATATTTTGAAAAAAGTAAGTAATATTTTTAGAAATTATAAAGATATTTGTTTGGGTATTTTCATCGAGACCCAGACCTATCATGCGGACATAACTCTCTTATGAATCTTTGAATACGACGATGCTCCGAGACCTCTTCCTGCGATAATAGATTTGATAGGATCGTGTCGGGTAAACCATACAAGGCCATTAATTCGGAGAATCTATCTTGGATTATTTACTGTAAATATATGCTCGGAGAAAGTGTTCATCACCACCTAATCAAGACCCCTTCTCGGGGCATTTTATCAAGCATCTACTGTGCACGGTATTAGAGCCTCGGGGATACTAGTAATGTGGAATAACATCTACGACATTAACGTGTGATGTCATCAAAGGTTCGACATATCTCTATAAGAAATATCAAGACTGGGAGCCTCATAAAATTGGGGGTCGGAGCCTCGGGGATACACGTGGCATGGTACAGCATCACGACAATTACACCCCGTGATTCTCGTGACACACTTTCAAGGCACACCAGTCAGATAACGACACATGTCAATAGGTACAAAATTCTATAATTCCAATATAACTGAATCTGAGAATAAAAACAGGTATGCACTATCTTTTTGAGAGAGAATATTCACTCACTCACACCGGAGATATTAACGGACTGATACACTCAGACACACACTAGAGAACAAATATCTGAATTTTTATCTGATTTTCTCACTGCTCTCTTCACTCCCCCACACAAGTAAAATCCTTACAGACTTAAGTATCGAAAGGTTTTTATCAAAAAATCGGTTTTCCCCTTAAGATTTCACTGTTTTGCAGTAGATAGAACTAAAGATTAAGGAAAACAATAAGCTAGTGTTGGAGGTTGAAGACGAATACAACATCCTGCATCAATAATATTTATTATAAATATTCTTATAGTAGAATAAGTGATATTATAAAGGGTATTTTTCTTTCTCCCTCACGAAATAATTAGATTAGAGATTAAAATAATACTTTTATATTTTTAGTAATTATATAAATTTTAAATTATATTTGATATTTTTTAATATTTTATCATATTCAAACATCTATAAATCAATTTTGTTATTAAAATATAATGATTTTGGTAGGCACTCGTTATTTTTTTAATTTATTATTTATAATAATTTTTTATATTTACTATAATAATTAATAAATAACTTTTACGAATTTCAATACATTTAAAATTATAATTTATCAAATATAGAAATCTTATTGTTAGTAAAATACAATTTATAAAAATATAATAAAATAATTTTTAATATTTTATTATATTCAAACATCTATCATCTATGAATAAATTTTGTTATAAAAAATTATAAAATAATATAAAAACACTAAAAATTATTTTGTAAAAAATTGTGTAGCCAGCATTTGAACCTAGAATTTTAGTATTTGCATATTTCAATGATAAAATTTGAGCATATATTTTAATTACATAGATTAAAAATAAGTTTGCTTTATGGTTAAAAAAAAAGGAGTTATTTTTTAAAAATAAAAATAAAAATTAGCCAATAACATGGTTAAGATTTCAAATTACGATTGTTAAAGAAAGAAGTATTTAGAAATAGTTGTATAAAAAATAAAAAATAAAAAAATATTATTTATAAGATAAAAAGAAAATAAGTGATCAATTTTAAAAGAGGTATATGAAAAATTAAGTTATAAATATAACTGCTTCAAAATTTTCATTATAATTTGTTTGGGAAAAAATACAGGACCAATATATAGATACTTCATCAGCAGGACATGTGACAGTTGACCAGGTGGCCACCTTAGGTAGCCTTCACCCCAGGAGTGCCATGATTCAAGGATTTTATCGGCCCAGCCATCATTTGACTCAGGGATTCCAACGACCCCAGGCAGCCTTCGTCTCAGGCAACCTGCGTCCCAGGAGTTTCATTGTCTCGAGCCCCGAGTGGTTACTATACATTCCTCATGGACCGAGACCTTCCTCGATTGATGGCAAATGGATAGGGCGATGTGTTAATTTTCAGCCTCTTCAACACCTCCAGCGAGCCCTCGTCCAAGGGCCTCTTCCCCTTATCTTTCGTCCGGGTAGAGTCATCCTTTGGAGGGCGCTTCCCTGACTCGTCCCTGGATGGCTCTTTGAAGGTTATCCCCTTTTGCTTGGGACGTTCCGCCTTTTTACCCCCTTTCTCGGGTGCCTTCTTCTGGTCAGGGGTCTTTTTCAGATCCCCTTTTTAAGGCCCCTTGCCCTTGTCCCCAAGGGTCTTTTGTTAGGAGTCAGTTGGTTTCGCTCCCTTTGAAACCCCCCCCCCCTCTATGAAAGTAGCCCCTTCAACACATCGACTGCCTTCTGCTTTCTGTTAGCCATAGTACCCCATGTTCCTACAGCTACAAGAGTATAAAGAATGGGGTCAGGAAGAAGCTAACCCGAGTATAAATATAGAAGCCATATTGAAGATCTTTTACCCTTATTCAAGTATGTCCTGATCTTGGTCTGCTCACTCCTGGACGCGGCCTTAGACACCAACCCGAACCTCACCTAGGAGGTTGGTATCAGGAGATTTCTAATATCCATTGAGGCCAGGGATTCTCTTCTACTGACCACTTCTACCAGAATTCTAGCTATTCCCGACCAATATCTGCGCAAAGAGAGGTCAGTTAGAGTATTTCATAAATAAAACTCTCAAAGTATGTAGCTTGTTATACCTAGTTCCTACAAGGTCGTGGGGATGGCATGCTAAAGGGATTTCACCCAGTTCCCGTTGACCACGAACCAGCGGTCCTTCCAGTCTTTATTACAGGAAGGGCTACCTTTAAGTTTTGACTGGTACCCTAGGCGAATCTGCAGGTAATATCACCTTAGGTACTGGCTGGTATTTTTCTTGAGAGAATAAAAGTACAATACCTCATCTAGGGTGGGGGTAGAAGCTCCGACGTCAGCCTTCAGCATGAACAGACTCCCCAGGACCCTCAAACTGTTCAGGGTTAATTGACGGGAGGGATGCTGAAGACCTCGAACATCTTTGCAAAGTACCGTTGGAGTGGAAACCTAACCCCTAGCAGCAGGTACTTCTCATTGAAAGCCACCTTTCTCGACCCCAGGGCACTTGGAATTTCTTTAACCTTGGGAACCCTAAGATTTATGTTCCCAAGAATCCCGTAAATCTGACAATAGGTTTGTATATCTGCCTCGATAATGGTGAAAGAGAATCAGTCTGCTTCATTCGGTCTCCTGACTCGAGCTTGCCTGGTGATATTCCTTTCATTTTCCCCTCTTTCTTGGGTAGGGGTAGCCGCATGAGAAAATTCTCTCCAACAACCAGCATCTTTCCAACCTCCTTTGTGAGCCATTTTTTATGCAACTTCAAAGAATACCTGCAAAAGCACAACAAACAAACCAAAAACCAGAAAACACAAGAAAAGAGAAGGGTAGAGATCGAATCGGAGAGCTCCGGAGTTGAGAAGTAAAGGTAAGAGAGAAAATTCGGAAGTGTGAAAATGACAGGTGAAAATGATGGGAGGGGGGTATTTATAGTAGAAGGGATTGATCTTCATCGGTGATCTAAACGATCAGGGGATCGCCACATGTCCCAATCTATAAATGTCCCCCACGTCTCGAGGAACGGTCTTTCTTCTCAACAGGGTTTCGACACGTAGGCACTCCCAATCCAGTATTTAAAATCTTCCTAACTCACGAGGCGTCAAAACCCAGAGACAGCTGTTGACAAGCCTGACATGATTTTTAATGCGCTGCAATTAATGAAGACAAAGCAAAAACCCAAGGGGGACATGTCATCAAGACAGTAACGACTCTATTAAAAGAAAGAGAAAGGATCTCAATGACTAGGTAGCGAAACCACCACACTAACCGCCTCAATAGTTGGCTACCCCACCAGTTAAGCCAAATCACCTGAGCTAGCATTCTCCCCTAGGACGGATCATCTTAAGCATGATTTTCTGTCGCGACTTTACAAGTTTCACCCCAGAAACTAGGGGACTAGATGTTTGGGGGAAAATCCAAGACCGACACATGGATACTTCATCAACAGGACACGATAGCTGACTAAGTGGCCACCCCAGGTAGCCTTCACCCTAGGCATACTTCACCGTACGAGTACCACGATTCAGGGATTTCACTGGCCCAGTCATTATTTGACTCAGGGATTTTATAGACCCCAGGTAACCCGGGTCCTAGGAGTCTCATTGTCTCAGTCATTTTTCGCCCCAAGCCTTTCATCGCCCCAGGATTTTTACCATCTCAAGTCCCAGGAAAGATAAGGACTTCTTTTCAGGTTTTCCCGCAGTCATCAACAACAAGCCTCAGGTATCTAACAGTGGGGACCCTTAGACATCCTCCGCCTCAGGAATCAGGATAACTTTTCAGGAGAAATCATCTCAGGCTAGGATTCCTTCCATAGTTGGCTTACAAATGACCCCTGCCCTAGGCACCAGTTGACACGTGCCCCCTATTCAAAAATGGGAATGAGTGCTAACAGTAGGCCCAATATTGAGATAGTTGCCTAAAATAAATGCGTCCGTTCTATCCTCTGACAATCTTCAGGTGATGGGAAGGTGTCAGGCCTGCAACTAGCAGACATATCAGTAATAATAATGAAATTCGACTGCACATTATCCCATGACAAATATCACATCATTCCTATTCTCCGATGCCTAATCAGTGTTAGGGAAGGCATTATATAAAGACAGCTTTTTCAACGGGTTAAGGACTTTTTGGGCTTTTTGAAGACTTGAGACTTTTTGACACTTTCGCATTTGACACTCTTCTCCTTCATCTCCGTTTGGGTAACTTCTGCATTTAGCCTTTCCTTTCACATTTTGTCATTTCCAACTTCTTCTCTCTGCATTAGTGGGAAACAAAACTTCTTTCCTTAATATTTTTCTGACTTAGGCATCAAAGTTTTTTCGTTGGGAATCCTACCCGACGTCACTCCGAAGGTGTTATTATTTTACAGACTTAGGAAATAAAGTTTTGTCCGGAACAATCACGTTTTTAGTCAACTTCTAGTGGAAAAGTCACTGACTGGCAGCCATCTTATCGCCTTCACACCTTATCAGTTGAGTTATTCCATGTTGGTCACGACGAGAGTCCACAGACAATTCTTGCAATAATTTTTAATAATTAATTTTAATTTTTTATTATATTTTTATAAGTTATAAATTATAAGGAAAAGATTAAAAATTATATCAAAACATTTGAAAAAGAAAAAGAAAAAATGTGAGTATGTATGGTACAATCGAACGTAGGACAGCACGGCCCTCCAATTAAAGATTCGACTTCCTCACCGTCTCAAAGCTAATATGGTATACCTTTCGAGTTAGACACCTTGACTCGTCGTTTCCTAGACTCATCATTACTTCATATGGCTTCCCAGCCGAGACATGGTGGAGTTTCTCTACCGGACCGGCCGGGCACCAAGAGCAACGACCAGGGGACCATAATCACAAAACTGACGAACTCTCAAATCGTATCTCGCGGTAAGCAAACGGCGTGCGATGCCGTTTACGTATCCAAGAAACTCATCCGCAGTACGGGAAAGGCGGCGTGGATCGCCGGCACGACGTTCCTGATCCTAGTGGTCCCTTTGATCATTGAGATGGACCGCGAGCAGCAGCTCACCGAACTCGAGCTCCAGCAAGCCAGCCTTCTCGGAGCCCCGCCAGTCAACCCCACTCATCCCGCTTCAAGGTAGAATTGTTATTCAATAAATAAAGATTTCTCATGATTTAGAGTATATGATAGAAAAGTTTGATCTGATGAATTTTTGGAGGATTCTTCCGTTATGACGATTGTGTAATGTTTTGGACTTCGAGCCACCGTAAGCTTATAATTGTAGTCTTTAGATTTTTGTAATTCTGAGTTTTGTTTGAAACCTTGGAATTATGACTTATTCTTCTGAGTGTTTTTATGAACTATTTGTTGCATCATGATATGAGAATGTAGTGCCGATCTGGTTTGATATATGGATATTTTTTGCATTTTTGTGTTTACTTTGAGAATTTTATCCGTTTTGGACGGCCTTTAGGATTGAGACGGATTATATACAAATATAATTAGGGTTTTGGATGACATTGGGAGTAATGGTGAATTTTGGTGTAGTGTTGAGTTCTTATTTTCTTTGCTGATGTACTAAAATGATAGAAGTTTCTTCAGTGATTGATTTTCACATCAAGGCATGTTACTTACGGTATTTGCAGCAAAATTAGCCGTGTCAACCAATCAGTTATCTAAGTGGGAGCCCTCTGCTTTACATTATGTTTTGTCAGAGGGAAGGAAAAAGGGAAAGAAAATGAAAGGAAGATGCCTCCTTCTTTCCATTATTTTGAGAGGTTTAAAATGAGAGGAAAAGAATTCTCGTGCCCAGTGAAGGCTAGGGAAGGGACAGTTAGTCATTATGTGCTAATTGATCATTATATTCTTGCATGTTGTAGTTCTTTACATCTCATCCGTATAAACAAATTTCTACAAAGATAAAGATAAAAAAATTATTAATCTACTAATAAATTTATTTCCTTTATCCCCTTTAGATCAATTTTTATGGTACAAATGAGTTTGTGGGTGTGGAGAGGATATAATTGTTCTCAAGTAAATAGAGAAGATAGTTTGCCCTGATCATCTTCCTTTCTACCTTTTTTTCTTCTGTCTCGCCATGCAAGTGTTGGTGAAAGACTTGAGAGTTTCAAGTCTTTTTACTAGTGCTTTAAAAGTCCTTTCGCCTTGCCTTTAGTTTACAAGTTGGTATATATGTTAATTGTGTTGCTCCATTTTTTTCTCTGTAGATGATTTTGTCCCAATTGAATAGCTTTCTCCTACAAAGATTAAGTATTACAGGGGGCTGCAAATCTGATATATCTCATATGATATGGTAAAATCATTCAACAAGCAGTTGAATCAAAATATTCCGTTAATTTTACCTTTCTATCCAGAGAAAGGAACAAGCAGAAAATTTGAGATAGGCCGTCCTTTCTCAACAACAAGGAATGCATGATTATATGCGACCGCATGTCAATTTAAGATGTTGATTGGATCTTGGGATATCCCTTTCTCTACATTGTAATTTGAGATTGAACTTCATTTCTTTTTAAATGTTAATACTTCAGTAGTACCCGGAATAATTTTGAGGGTATCAAATGTGATAGGTTCATATATCACATGCAAGTTCTAAACTTCTTGCAGACATGCCTAAGTACATTGGTGTCTTGTGCGTGGTTTGCTTCATATGATAGTGTCCTTGTTTATTCAATTTGTTGCCATGGCCATTATGTTTGATCTATATTGTGGGATTTACTACCAACTAATACAATTGAAATAATCTTGTGCTGTTATGATGAAATTTTATGCACGGCTTATTGTCTTTTATTGCTCTTCATCTTCTTAAACAAGGAAAAAGATGGTGAAAGTGGAGAGGGGATCTATAATGACTATTCCTTTATTTTGCAGTTCTCCTGAAGCAATTGATTTTCTTTAGTAGAATCTAAAATCCTGAGATTTATGGACTCTATGGGATGAGATGAGATATTTAAGTAGTTGGGATCACAATTATATTAAGTTAAATTAAGGGCAATTATATTGAGTTAAATTAAGGGAGATTAGACATATAGGAATTTCAAACTTCTTGTAGTGAACTGCACCTGGCAGGATTTGGTCTGCCATTTGAATTGTACAACATTCTGAGAGTCTGACTGTATAATTACTGGGGAGAGCCCTGCGTCCTTTGCTATTTGTAAACCAAAGTTCATAACTTCCTGTTCTGCAAAATCTACACCACAAAAAACAGAATTTCCAGCTGCAGCTACCATTGTGTCCCCGCTCGAGTTTCTAATTATCATTCCGAGCCCAGGGCACTTTCCAGAGTTATCCGGAGATGGCTGCATCAACATTCTTTTTCAGGAAAGCCTTCGGAGATGGCTACCATATTTTTTTATTTGTACAAGGACTCTTTCTTTTGTTGCAGTGTTATATAGGAAGAAAGAGAGGGTTATAATTAAAATTTTTGAATCAAATATATTCGAAAATTAAAAGTTACGAGGTAAAATGTCTAAAATTAAATTAGAGTTAAAATTAGGAGCTAAAATATTTAAAATCTTTAATACAATTAAATTGTAAAATTTTAGCCTATACTTTAAAAAATTGTGGTCCTAAAACTCCTTTTCTTTCTTTCTTTCGATCGAGGTAATGGGGCTTGTTGCGGTAGCCATCTGCTTATGCTAAGGTATTCTTCTGACTTTTTTTATTCCAAGAGAAAGTGATCAATAACTTTCTTTTTTTTTATTGAATAATGTTAAAAGTCTTAAATTATATTTTAAATTACCATAACAAATAATATTAACATTATTATTATTAACTGAATTATTATATTAATTAAAATATTAATATAATTTGACATCTTTAATATTACTCACAACATCCTGTCCTAAAACATCCTGCTGGCATGTTTTCAATAAAAAAACCTTTATTTTTTTTTAAATAATAAATATTTTCTTACTAAAAATAAAAATACAAACTTTTATCATATAACTATTGATTTTTATCATATAAATTCTTAATTTTTATCATATAAAACTATAAAATAAAATAGTTAATTTTTTTTAAAAATACTTTAAATTTAATTTATAATTTTAATACTTTATTTATAATATTTTCTACTAAAAAACTTATAAACTAATATTCAAAAATTATATTTAATAAATTCTTAAAAATTTACAAATATTTTTTTATTTTTTTAAATTAAATAAAAATAATTTAAATATTTTATTTAAATTATTGAAAAATTATAATACTTTATACTATAAAAGAATTTAATTTATTTATATTCATAAATGTTTTTAAAAAAGAATTTCTCAAATATAAATATAGAATTATAAATTAAAATTTTTATTTTATAATATTTTACACGAAAATAATTTATAATTTTATTTTTAAAAATTAAATTTAAAATATTTATTTTATATTCCTAAAATTTTATAAATTTATTTTTATTCTATAATTTAAATTTTAATAATTTAAATACTTTATTTAAATTATTAAATAATTATAATATTTTATAGTATAAAAAAATTGAATTTGTAATTTATATTCATAAGCATTTTGAAAAAAATTATTAAATATAAATAATTAATTATAAAAAATTTATTTTATAATACTTTGTACTAATATTTTTAAATTTATTTTCTAAAAATTTATAAAACAATTAAATATTTCTTCCAAAAGACTTCTATATAGAGAAGGGAACCTTCACCCTTATAAAACAATTAAATATTTCTTCCAAGTTACGTGGGATGTTACAATCCAGTGATCCACCCCCTTAGAAAGTCTAATCCAGTGATCCACCCCCTTAGAAAGTCTAACATCATCACTGACACACCACGGTTAAGAGTAGATTGCAATATTATTGTAAGGATTGAATCGCGTAAATATTGTCCTCTTTAATTGCCTACTAGTAACCTGTCAAGTGGTGCCTTCATTGTAGCTTTGGCCTTAAGATTTTTTCAAAAATCGTCCTAAAAAATCTTTATACAGAGAATGAAGACTTTATCCTTATAAAACAGTTCAGAACTTCTCTTAAATGATGTGGAATGTTATAGGTTAAACTTATTATCAAATATAAAATCGTAAAATCTCAAATATTGAATCAAAGTAGAAAATATCATTGATAATATTAGATCAGGTGTTATATAAATATTAAATTATAAATTAATATTTTATTTTATACTAATTTTTTAAATTTAATTTTTAAAAATTAAATTTAAAATATTTTTATTTTATATTCATAGAAGTTTATGAATTTATTTTTATTTTATAATTTAAAAGTATATAAATAAAATAAAAATAAATTTTATGAATTCATAAATAAATCATAAAATAAAATATTTAAATTATAAAATAAAAATAAATTCATAATTTTTATAAATATGAAATAAAAATATTTTAAATTTAATTTTTAGAAATTAAATTATAAATTTTTAGAAAATAAATTTAAAAATATTAGTACAAAGTATTATAAAATAAATTTTTTTATAATTTTATATTTATATTTAATAAATTTTTTCAAAATGCTTATGAATATAAAGAGTTTTATTAAGTGAGTTTAACCAAAAAATAAAAATTAAAAAGATGGTACTTATTTAATTTTACTTCTTACAATTCTATTTTTTTTCCTCCACTGATCCCACACTATTGTTTTTTCTATATTCTAAAAAACTAAAGAAAATCATTTTTAATGTCACTTTCTTCTTATCTTTATCTTGCATAGGCATCATTTCTTCGTAAAATTTGACCTTTTGCTTTTTTATGCTCATTAATTATGCATGAAATTAACAGAAAAAGGGATGCAATAGCAGATAGAGAACAGGAAATCAATACAAATTTACAAACAAAATTAGACAACAAATTATTTTTTTATTATTAATTTAATTTAAGAGCTCAATCAAATAATTTTTAATAGTTAAAGAAAATAATACCTTCTTAACGCTCACTTGTAATCTAGAACAATGAATTGAATCTTGAGGTGTGAAAACAAAAATTAATAATAAATAACCTTCTATTATTTACAGAGTTTACATTTTTGTTGGTATCGTTACATGGATTAAAGCTAAAGTTTGCAATTATAATTTTGCTCTTATTATAAAATAGATGAGAACTAAACACAAAACAAATTGAACCTGAAATCCTTCCAAACAATTCCATTACTCCATTCTGAATTCAAAGCAAATCCCAACACTAAAAATGACCTAGCAGTTGGAAATTCGGGTCATACTTTTGATGCCAAAGCAACTGCATTTTCTGTGACAGTCTTTCCGTCTGAGTATGAGTAGCAACATAAACAAAATCCTCCATTCCATTTAATCGGTACCTGTAATCATAACTGAAAAAGAAATTATGTAATTTACAAAGAAGATGTAAATCATTACATTGACAGAATAAAAGTAAAAATTTGCCCTATGGCTAAAAGATTAAGACATGGATAAAACTAGGTCACTCAAATAATATACTGTGTAGCACTATGATTAAAAAATTTAGAGCAGATATATTACGAAATAAAAACTAGTTAAGCAGATGAAGTCAAGAACACTTAAGCCTCGCACTAAAGCCAGGCTTGAAAAATAAAATCAACAAGAATAAAAGGTAACAACGGATTTTGTAAATGAAAGAAAAGGCAATTGAAGATACTATGCATTTGTGTTTACAGGACTAAGCAGATATGGAACCAGAAAACCCAATTCACTATGTCAACCTTGTGGCAAGTGAAACTTAATAAAAGAATACAAGAAGAAATTTAATTCATAAAAAGCCCCCGTTATAAGTTAAAAGTCAAAAGTTTCATTAATGACTTATCTCCTGCCTGAAATTTAACATTCCAAATTTAAACATTATTAAAGTACAAAAGTATTAAAAAACAATGACAGAAAAAAAGAAAGAAAAGTGGCATGAAGTGCTACCTTCTTTTGGAGGTTATCGAGCTCTAAAGGAAAATCAAGTGCCAAGTTAGGAACGAGTTCATGAAATTGATCTGCAATTGCTTCAGGACCTCAGTAACAGCCCAAGCCGACAATATATGAATATGTTAGAAAAGCAGTGCAAAACCAGAGAAGAAAGCATGTCAAGAGTTACAGATATGATATTGTTCATTTATGATACATTTGCCATACTCTACTTCTTTGTTAACTAATCACCTCAGAAGGAGGCTGCCCACCACCACCATTTGATAATGATTTATTTCCTCCTGGTTCAACCGATAATACCTTGTCCAATGCGTACCACTGAAACAATCAATCATTTTTGCTTCAGGATCCCTACAATCTCTGATTCTGAATGAGAAGCTAAAATTACAGCATTGGTATGAGGAAAAAATTGGAAATTAGAAAACGGCATGTGAGCCAAACCTTTTTCTATTTCAGCCAAAGTTTGGGATAAATTAAAAAATGCAAATTAAGCCATTTTGACCCGACAACAACCAGAACCAAAAGGCTAGGGTTTTCGATATTAACATGCATGCAAATTAGATGCAGTCAAGATGTAAACACATAACCACACTATCATTCGACCATAAGAAACCCCAAAAGTTTAGCCCTTTCAGCCGAAGAAATCACCCGAAAAGACAGGGTTTTCAAGAAGAGTCAATTAAAGCAATGCCTTGAAAATAGCAATGTAACACCAATGGCATGCATATATAGGATGAACTCGAGAGCTAATTTGAAAAATTCATACCTGTTCTGAGTGGAGTCATAAGCCAACATCACCACAGCCTTAACTCTTTCAAATCCACCACCAGCCCACAAAATCTTCCTTCCCAATCAAAAACCAGTTCAAAATGCAAATGACTCGGTGTTAATTCAGCGTTTTCTAGTAGTTGTAGTCAGAGCACAGTAATGGCAGGTGGGTTTTGGCAGCAAGGTGGTGGTGCCATTGTTGTTTAGTTTGTGTGAAAAGAGATAGTATTCAGGTTGTTTAAAAGTTACTATAAATGGACTGTTTTCCCTTTAATGTACTAAGGGGTTTGGACGAAATATAGTGGCAGGGATGAAAATGTGTTAAAATCTTCAAAAAATATTTCTTGATTTGTCGTTTCAGCAAAACTCCAGGTTGATGTCCCATATATTAGCAATTGTCAAAATAACACCCATTACATTATATTTATATGAATTCTTATTCAGTCAATTTTTAGATTCATCTCTATCATCAATTGAATTTTGTACACAAGGTTATTAATAACAAAATATGTTATATATGCAGGGATGTGCAGTACCTTGTTTAGTTGAAGAGAAGAACACTACTTTGGCGATAGGTAGTGATAATGCAGTGATTGGAGGATCTCAGGTGGTTAAAGACCCAAGGTTTGTGGGTGTATTGGAAGGTATGGTTGAGGACTGTAACCCTCTTTCTTCAGCTCTAGAAGAAGAAACTTGAGCAATGAATAGACCTGCACAGACTCTGGGTGACTTTCATCTGCAGCTACAAATATATGGGTAGTGTTACCAACTTCAATTGAGCTATACCCAGGAACCTTTTGAACTCCTCTTTGTTTCATCAAATGTCGTATCTTAAGTACATTTCCCCACTTTCCAGTATCAGCATGTATATTTGACAGCAATACATAGTAGCCAGAATTTTGTGGGTCCAACTTAAATAGATGTCCTGAAGCCACCTCAGCTAGCTCAGTGTTGCCATGGACCCGACATGCTCCAAGCAATGTTCCCCAGACACCTGCATCAGATGGAAATGGCATACTCTTTATGGTTTCAAATGCCTTATTCAAACAACCAGCACGTGCAAACAAATCCACCATGCATGCATAATGCTCCATACGAGCTGGGATCCCATATTCCTCAGTCATGCAATGGAAGTAATGAATTCCAGCATCAACTCGGCCAGCATGCCCACAAGCAGAGATTATGGCAAGAAAGGTGACAAGGTCAGGCCTGATTTTGTTTTCCAACATTTCATGGAAAAGAGCAAGGGAGTCCTTAAGACGACCATGGCTTCCATAAGCAGCAATGATGCTATTCCATGCAGCTGCCTGCTTCCCCTGAATCATGTCAAACACAGTGCGAGCGAGATCCAAGTTTCCACATTTAGCGTACATGTCTATCAGTACACTCTCAGCAATATGATCAGAGTGGCAAGAATTTTTGATCAAGAAACCATGAATTTCTTTCCCATAATGAAGTGCAGGTAAATTTGCACAAGCGGAAAGAGCAGCTGATACACTCACACAGTCATGTTTCATTCCTTCGACTGCCATTTGACGAAAAAGATTAATGGCCTCCCATGGTTTCCCATTCTGGGAACAGCTCGTGATCATCGAGTTCCAACAAACAACATCCTTTTCACACATTCTTCCAAAAATCTCATAAGAAAGATCAAGTCTCCCACACTTAGCATACATGTCTACAATTGCACTTCCCACGTGGCATTTACCATCGAGCCTGTTCTTGATGATATTACCATGCAGTTCCTTCCCCAATTTAAGAGCAGCCAAATCAGCACATGCTGGTAATATACTTGACAGGGTCACTGCATTTGGAGTTATTTTCTCTTTAAGTAAACACCTAAACATTTTTAGAGCATCATTGTTCATCTTGTTAAGCACATACCCTGAAATCATAGCTGTACACATTACAACATCAACTACAGTACTCTGGTTAAAGGTCTTGTGTGCCATCTCCACATCCCTGCACTTGAAGTATAGGTCAATAAGTCCACTCTTCAAGAATGTATCCAAAGGCATACCAGTTCTTATTATATAACCATGAATTTCCTTACCTTGTTTGAGACTCGCTGATTCAGCAATGGAAGGAAGAAAACTAGAAAATGTAATCACATCAGGCTTAACACCAGAAAAGATCATCTCACGGAACAAACCCATAGCCTCATCCATAAACCCATTTTGTACATGGCCAGCAATCATCCCATTCCAGGTCACCAAATCAGTTTGAGACATCAATTCGAATAATTTTCGTGCATCATACAACTGCCCACACTTGGAATACATAGCCAACAGCGTGTTTGCCACCAGAGAATCGAACTCCAATCCACAACTTACAAGAAAACTGTGAACTTGGGAACCAAAATCAATTAATCCTTCCGTGGCACAAACCGACAAAATACAAGCAAGTGTTACAGAATTCGGTTTGGTTTGACTTCTTCTCATTTCTTTAAAAGTTGTTATCGCATTACCAGATTCCCCACACATCGCGTAAGCATTAAGCATCACATTCCATAAAACGCAATCTCTTTGAGACATTTTATCAAACAAGTAACGTGCCTCATCAATACAACCATTCTCTGCATAAAACTTAACCAAAGAACTCCCAACAAACACATCAAATTCACAACCCACTAAACGAATTGCATCATGAATCAACTTACCTAATCTCACATTATTCAAAGCACTACAAGCCTTCACCACAGAGGGAAATGTGTGATTATCAGGAAGAATCCCACAACCCAACATCTTAAAATAAAACAACAAGGCAAAACGAAAACAACCAATTTTAACGAACACTCTAATCATCCGATTCCAAGGCATACTGGTGCGCAAATCAAGACGGAGAAACGTATTCGCGGCGTCAATGAAGCTCCCACAAAGAACGTACATACCCAGAACTTTAGCACCCAATACATTGTCGTTGATTCCATTTACGATGAACTGAGAATGGACTTGTTTACCGTGCTGAAGAACAGAACGATCAGCACAAGCCTGGAGGATTGACCCCAGATGAGTAGCAAGAGCAGCTTCAGTTGTTTGGGACAACGAGAGTTGTGTTGACAAGTTCTTACAGCATGAATATATGAATTTGGGTTTCAACGAAGAAAATAATTTATGAGATGAAATAAGTATACTTCTTTGATGCATTATGAGTTGAACAAAGCATTTCTCATTTTAATATACTATTAGCTACAAATTCGTGATGATTTACGAGGAGGGAAAAGTGAAAAGCGATTTTATTAACAAGGAAAACTAATATTGGGTCCCTATGGTTTGACACAATCATAAAAAAGGAAGAAATTTATAGATAAATAACATCTAAACCCCTTAAAGTTTAAGAAAAAGGCACTTAAACCCTCTAACCCAAATTAAGTTATAATTTATCATATGATGAAGGTGACAAACGGGCCGAGCCAACATAGCTCAATATGGACACAACACATAAATATTAAAATTCGACACGAAATAGTCTGATAAACAATAAAAGCATGGCACGGTACGGCACAATATCAAGGCTGTATTATATTGAGAATTCAGGTCCTCAGGCTCATGTTTGGCACCATTCGTGAAGGGCTCAAACTTGGTATGACCTATGAAGGATTCGAATTTGGCATAGCCAGTGCCCTGATAAGGCCTAGCATGGCCCTGATATTGGGCTATGTCGTGTCATGCTTTTACCATTTATAAGGGTTTAAAATATTTGATTTCATAGTACAATTTCATGGATATTTATTTCAATGTATCAAATTTTGAACAATTAACATTTGCAAAGAATATCAATATCCAATTTCATGAATTCTAAATTCATAAGTTTCATTGATAATTGATAATTTATAAATCATAACTCATAACTAATAGTTAAACATTCAACATTTATAAACTAAACAAATATAATAAATAAATTTACATAACTATAGTTACAGCATATCGCAACTAAGTTAGCTCCCACTAAACTATCTATTATTTGTAATTCACCCATTAAAAATTCTACATCAATTTAAAAAATAATACATATAGAACAAAATACATAACCGAATATAGGAAATAAAACCAAGCCACAGCCTTAAAGTACCAGAAATATAATAGAACTAAGCTAAGTAGCAGAATCACAACCAAGGACCAAAGGTCCAAAAGGACTAAAACCAAATACCAGAAGCAGAACTAGCACCAAAACCAAATTGATCAAAGAAAATGATTACCAATAAACTAATTCTAATCAATATTATAACAATCAATTTCTTCATTAATATCATGATTTATATTTTAAATTTTATCTTCATTATCCTTCCAATCCTTCAAGTATATCAAGCAATCCAAAACTTTCGATCATAGCCTTAATCTCCTTTCATCTAGCATCCTATTCCTTACACTAAAAGCAGATTCCGATGCAAGTGTAGACACCAAAGAAGTTAGTAAATCATGAGCCATAGTAGATCATAGGAAAAACATTTTCATTTGCTTTTTATCATTTGTAAAATATCAATTTTTTTTCGTCAATAGCAAAAAATTAGAATAATCAGTAGAAATATATTTTTTTATTTCATGAAGCACACTATTTGAACTACCAGCATGAGGTCTAACACTACTCAAAATTTTCTAAAAAGGAGTATCAGCTATAGGCTTATTACTAGTATAAATAATTTGTATATTTATACCTGTTATATTATGATATTGAATATAAACATCATTTAAAGATTTTTTTCAATAAGAACCATCAAAATCAAGGGTAACATTCAAATTTTGGACAATTTCATTAACTAATGCAACAGAATTAGAAAGATTAATTTTAGGATCCATCACTGTTGCATTTACAAACAATTTAGGAATATCTTTTCAATATTTTTTGAATTTCTCTTTCATAACAAAGCAAATAATCCTCAACTCATCAATATCTCTATAATGACCAAAAATATAACTAATATCATGTAAATGATTCAAAACACAGGAAGAAGTAGAAGAATAAATATGTGAACATGATAATGTAACATCGTAAAATATTTTTAAAAAATTTATAAATATAAAAGCCATATTCCAATCAACAGAAGTAATACAAATATTACCTAATTTTTTATTATAATATTGAGTAATTGCATTACTATAATTAACATAAGATTTCAACATCAAATACGTTGAATTCCATCGAGTTTTTACATCAAGCATAAATCTCTTAGGCTATAATCCATAACATACTAAAGTAAAATTAAACTCTTGCCTTCTAGAACCATATGATGCAATATACTATATAGTCATCTCTAATCTTTTTTATATAATCCTAAATTAGATTCAATCCATATTGCACAATCAAATTAATCATATGACAAATACATCTCAAATAAAAAAATTGTAAACCAAAACCACGTGCAGGAGATAAATTATTAATAAATATGTTAATAGCAGCATTATTTACAGAAGCATTATCAAAAGTAATGCTAAAAATCTTATCTTATATTTCATATTCTTTAAAAATACTCATTATTGCATTGAAAATAGTGAATGTATTATACGAATATTCTAATTCACAAAAAATAATAATTCTTTTATGTAACATCCAACTGTCATCAATGTAATGAGAAGTAATACAAATATAACCTAAACTATTACATCTAGTTCAACAATCAAAAGTAATAGAAATAACTCCTTTAAAACAATTAAAATTTGTAATCAAACTTTTTTTAACTTGATCAAACAATTTAATAATATCTGTCATGTACCAATCCGAGGATCCCACACATGATAATCGTCACAGATTCCTAATAAGCATTCCTTAGGATTGGAACGCTTACTAAGAACCTATAAGACTGAAATCATAAACAAATATAAAACACTTCCAATAAAATCCATCCATGCACCCAAACTACATTTTAGCCAAAGACAACTCAAACACTTCTAAAATATTTGTCATCAAATCCATCATAAATAAAAATTATATATCATCGTATCAATAATACCATATTCATTTTTTACAAACTTTTCCAAGTTACAAAATAACAAAATCATTTCATTACAAAAATTAATATTACAAATTTCATCAATTTTCAAGTTCCTAAAAGCAAAGAAAACTACAAAAAAACTATGAATATTATATGACGCTCCTAATGGACTCATAAGAGATAGGTGTGAGTCGAGTATAGAGACGATACCTGAAATCACCATCCTCGATGCTATCACCACCCTTCACTTACTCTTTGCTCCTGCCTGTGAATGGGGGGAAAAGGGTGTGCATACTAAAGTATACTCAGTGAGTAAACATAAAAATAATAAATAATAAATAAGAAGAAGAACAACAACAACAACAATAATACTAGACACAGTCTTTATCAAAAAATATTCATTAAGAAGAAACTGATTCAAAAACATCTTTTCATTTTTAAAACTATGAACTAAACCAACAGTGAAAAAGTCATTGGGTATGGCTTCCTTCCTGGAAATTACGCTGATTAGGCGTAATCCCGAGCCGTCAGTGTGTTTTATATGCAGTTAAAAACAATGATGCTTTATAAAAGTTTAATTTAAAATGTACAAATAAAAATATGCATTTTCTAATCCGAAAACAGGCCTACCACTGACGTTCGTCTCAAATTAGCCACATGATGACATCAGTGACTAGCCCGACGAGACTTATAGGTAGTTGAATCACATCACATAATCACAATAACACATTCATACACCACCCGCATCTGTGAAGCCTTCACTCACCTAGGCGGCCTTTCTCCCAAGCCGATCCTAGGCTACCACAGTCCTAGATAAACAATTATCTAATGACACACTCACTTAGGAGTCCACATCTAGGTGGATTCTCCCAGACTACCACCTTGTAGCTACAATAAGCAACCAGGCACACATGGCCGTTGTCACCAATATACAACCATAAAATCTGGCCTATTGGCAATATCATCATCATAAAATCATCATACAAATTTATTCCATATAAAATCAATGTCCACGTGATCCACAATGAGGTATGAGCATTTCATAAATTGGCCATTGGCCATCATTCATTTAAAACGCATACATCAAGCGAACCAAGTCCATCATGCAAATCATGTATCATTATAAGAACCTATGAAAATATATATATAAATATATATATACGTATTTGCATAAAACAGGAGTAATGCGCGTAATCATTTATAAACCCTTTTTAATACATTATAAATATAAAAACATGATTTGTTTAAAATAATGGAAATGTACATTTAGAAATACACATAATATACTTTATAGGATTATAAAATATATTCAAAAATATAGGGAAAATAAAACAAATCCACTTACAGATTAGAGAGGGTACGCACTCCCTAGAGTTTCTCACTCGGGTCGGATTATTGATCCTCATGATCGATGCCTATACGCATATACATATAGATTTCTGTTAGTTTGCATACGATAACTCAGCTCCACTCCATACATATATAAAGAAACTTTAATACGACTATCCATTAACTGACCTCACATAACTAAAACACTTCTCTATTCTTTGTTCGGTTAATCAATCTAACCCTGTTACTCCTTCGATTTACAACCTAACTAACATCATTCAACCTCATTTGCTAGAACCAAACCATGGCTAAAGGGTTTCATCTCTAACAGTAAGGGTTACTATTTATTACAAAGTGAATTTCTCCAAACCAAGTTTCTTAGCTACCAAACCATATATTCATACACTTTACATCCTAACTAATGCATTACAACCCAAAAACTCATAATATAAAAGTCGAATCATTTGCGGATGAACAGTATCCAAGATTACAAAATGGATCTAAACAAAAATCTAAAGCTTAAATGAGCGAAATGGGCCTATTAAATTGTAGCACCGATTACTCAAAACCTGAAGTTAAACTACAACCCTAATTTTCTCCTCTTTGTATGCTTAACCTAAACGTTGAAACGAGGTTGCTAGAATGTAAAGGAGATGGAAGAGTGATAAATTTTGGTATGAAATCGTCATTTACTATATTAGAAAGCAAGAAATTGAGAGAAGAAATGTTAAATGAGAGAAAAGAGAGGAACGAAAGAAACGGGAGAGAAAATGAGAGGAAAGAATGATTTCTGCCACTATTTACCCATACATATAATGGGTTATAAAATTACTAAAATGCCCTCAGAATCTGTGAAGGAAAAAAGTTCTAAAAAGGGCAATTTTGATCATTGTACTTGATTTTCGGACGATTCGATCGAACGAATTTGTCACGTCCTGCCCTTAGTCGGCCACGTGACAAACGTCATGAATTTTAAAAATATGTTCTATCACTCAGAATACACTCTTAGAATCGTAAGGCATTAATACCTGTTTTCAAACTCAATTGCAAATAAACTAATACAAGATAGACTATTTTCAAACAAACATATGTTACATCTGTATTTTCTCAAAATAAAATATAAAATATCTTTAGCCAAGCCAAATACATCAAATCATTTTATTACGAATATTTTTACATACAATGTACCATAATAGAAAAACCTGAGTTGAGTACCTGAAAACTGTGCTAAAGTCTCGCTTCAGCTATGCTATGTCACGCTCGACTACACTAACTTGCAATAGGAAGTGAGGGGTGAGTATTTAGGAAAATACTCAGTGAGTAGACAAGAAAACAACATAACAAATGAATATATATACAATGATTTAGAAAATCCCTCAAAATTCAAACCAAATGTGATGTAGCATAATTTACATGACTACGAAAGTCAATACAAATCAAATACGCATATAACCCCTCGATCTATAGGATCCTATCCACTCTCTTTGAGCTGTATGGTTGATCCACAATCCTGATTGAGGATGTATACTCATAAATACATATATATATATAAATGGCTAGCATACTATAGCCTAGACATGTTGGATTCCACCCATCCCATCCTGGACTGTGTGGACAATTCACATTCTTGGGTCTATTGGATTCCATCCACTCTCTATGAGCTGTATGGCCAATCCTCACCCTAGGACTATTGAATTCCAACCATTTTCTATGAGCTGTATGACCAATCCTCACCTATATGTAAATTATTAATATGGCATACATATGATAGATAAACATCAATGGCTCACCAGGCAAAAACCAATGAAATAAACATAGTGGCGCATAAAGCCAAATAATAACCATAGCACCCCGACCATTATACATACACAATTATGCCACATTCATAGTATATCATATATATAACATTGGCCTCTGGCCACAATCATAATATCAATATTAGGCCTCCGGCTTCATATTCATGGTAATTTAGATTTCGTCATAAACCTATTCTATCACAAATAAGGGGCCCTCGCAGTCACCACACAACATACATCCAACGCCTCCTCATTTCAGTTATACACATACACATTCATATTCTATGCTATCATCTCTA
>JAVXUL010127334.1:0-16147 GCA_035590515.1 Trichilia minutiflora | reverse complement strand
ATATGAAAAAATATTAACAATATTGACTAGGAACAATTATTGATAGTTTAATATATATTTTAAAATTATGTAATTTATAAAGTATAAAAATATATATATAATGGAGCAAGTCAAAGATAAAATCTCCGAAAGTATCCAATTCGACGTTTCAATTTTAACAATTATTCTTATCGATTGCTTTCTCAATTAAAAACAAATTCAAATCCAAGCCTAATAACCAAGTAATGTCACAACGGAAATTCTATTTACATAATGTATTTTCTCTTCTTATTTTTTTTTAAATAACAGTAATTTAAAATCACAAATAATGATGAGAGATAAAGTCAATAAATAAATAAAAACTCTTTGATATTTAAATTAAAATTTTTTTTAGTAATAATTTTTTTAGGAGAGCCAATGATAATAATTCAGTAATTTAACTTAATCCTTACTTATTTTTTCTTTTATATCTTTTATTAATTTTCAAAATTAACTGTCACTATATTTTTTGTGATTATAAGTTTACAAACCTTTATAGGATATAACTATCGAATTAAAAATTCTCTTTTATTTATAAAAAAATATGTAAATTTAAATTTTTATTATATTAAAATAACCATTATAAAAGAGTCTTAGAATCTCATATATAATTAAGATTTTTATTAATTAAATAAATTTTACGATTCAATATCATATTTAAGATTTTTATTAATAAAAATTTTATAAAATTCTATGTTATAATCAAAACCTTTTTTAATAAAAAATTTTTAAGATTTTAAGTCATAATTAAGATTTTTTTTATTATATAATCTATGACACATGTTTCATGAATTTAAGGATAATAAAATTATTTTATATCACTTCTATAATTATATATACATAGCTGTTAAATGATCAACATTGTTATTAAAATCGCGTTTTTAAACAGTAAAAATTACGTTTTTAACGTTTTTCACAAGAAAACATTTTCGATTTTAATTAAAATCGAAAACAGTAAAACAGTAAAAATATTTGACCGTTTTTGACATTTTTTGATAAATTTTAATCGATTTTAATAATTTATAAAAATATTTTAAATATTTTATTATTTATATATTATTAAAAATTTCGTTCCGTTTTTACGTTTCGATTTTACGTTCCGTTTTCCGTTTTTTTAAATAGAAAATAATTTTAATTAAAATCACGTTAAAACTAAAGTGTTAATTTGAAAATATAGTTGGTTAAGAATAACAAAATATCTTGTCAAGATCGTTGAGCTTGAAGAGGAACGTGAAGAAAATGAATTATAAGTGCAAAGATTAAAGAAGTATAAAAAAAAAAGTTTGGAGGATCGGATGGTTTATATTGCTGTGGTTACAGGATTGAGGAGTTAATTTGTTAAATTATAATTTATATTGAATGATTGATGATATGGCAATATATCATTGGTAATTGTTATATTTGTTTGTGTATGTCTTTGTAGTGTAGCATTTCACTCTATGTACATAAAGCAGAATTGTTGCTTGTTTGTGTATGTAGTTGTAGTGTAGCATTTCACTCTATGTATATAAAGCAGAATTGTTGCTAGCTGTATTCAATTATGGAATTCAAAAATAAGAAAATATCTTCAGTTTTCTTCGTCGTTTCTTCCTTAGCTCTCTTTCACTTTATTAATAACCAAAAAAAAAAAAACTCTAATGTTCGTTAACCTATCATGGTTCATGGTGTTTGCTAAGATCAGGACCATCTGTCTATTTAATCTCGTACTTTTGCTCATTTTATCTACTACTTATTCAGTAATCTTACTCGTAACTTTCTCAAAAATTCTACGAGGCCATGAAAGATTTTGTATCTTCAAAATTGATTCAAGATGTTCGAAAATCCATGCCTAGCTTATATGTAGTGGATTAAACTCTTTAATTTTCTTACAGAACCACCTTTTTATACACGTAATCAAATTGTTGATTGATAGACGATGCCCATTAGGTGGTTTGGGATATTTAGGTATTAAAATGTGTTTAGCAGTAATACGATGATTAATAGGTTGGCAATTTATGCTTAGATTTGGGAAGCAAAGAAGCTGTTTGATGAAATGCTTGAGAAAGACTCAGCTTTCTTGGAATTCTATGATGTTAGCACATGTTCGTAATGGGAAGCCGGAAGATGTTGTAAAGGTTTTATCTTCGATGATTTGAGATAGTAATTGCATTATAAAATTTGCATTCATTCTCTTATATAATGAAGGCTTGCGGTTGTGTTGGGTTTGTCAAATTGACCCTTCAATTACACGGAATTGTGAAGAAATTTTATTGTGAAAGTGACGTGTCCATTGAGAAATCAAGTATGGATATGTATATTCAGTGTGGTGCAGTGATTTATGCAGAGCAAGTGTCCTTGAGGTTGCACAATTCAATCATTTTTGTTCGAATAGTGTGATTTATAGCTATTCTAAGCTATATGCTGTTGAGAAGGCTCATGATATATTCCAGAAAATGCTTGAACGTAATTTTGTTTCATGGAACGTAATGATCTCCACTTTGACTCAATATATATTTTTTTGGTTTAAAACTCTTTTATCGAGTATAATGATGTGAATCGGGGTTTAATGAGTTTTAATATGCAACGCCAAGCAATTCCGCTCTCTCGGTCCGAGAAGTGCATTGTATGCTTGTTAAGATGTGGAATCAAGGTTTTTCTCTTGATTCTATGTCATATGCTTCTGTTTTTGATAGCCTACTTGTGCCTTAATGATTTGGAATGGGGAACTTATTTGCATGCTTAGGTTGTGCGTATGAAACCAAGTCTTGGTGTTTTTATGGGCAATGGTCTGATTAATATGGACATTTAGAATATTTAAGGTGGGTATTCAACAACTTAATCGAATAAAATGTAGCTTCATGAACTTCTTTAAATTAGCAGAGTTGCATGGTTTGGGCTCAAAGAAGAAGTTTTTGAATTATTCAACCAAATGAGACAAATTCTTATTGCTTTGGATGAGTTTACCATTGTTACTATCTTTGGGGTTTGTTCAGTTACAAGGAGAATGTAATGGGTGGGAGACAACTTCTTACATGAAAACAACAAGAATGTAATTGATAATTCTAAATAAATAATTTTTGGGTATTGATAGATAAAATGTAGTATGAGAGTGACTAATTAGTTTCTTGAGTTATTTTATGATTAGTATGCGTTGAAATTGAGTTTGAAAGTATTAATATACATATTAAGAATTAGCATGCAAGTAAAAAATTCTTATAGTTTTGACCTTCTAGTGGTTTTCCTTAATTTTTTATAAGATAAAGACATTTTTAGGCAAAACTTATTAAAGATAAGTTATAGTACACTTAGAAATCTATTCAAGGGGTACTTATAATATAAAAATAAAGCTCGTTTACTTAGTTAAAAGCCCTTAAAATTTATTGATTATGCAGGATAGAACTGTCCTGTTTTGCATTTTAATTTCTGTTTTGTTTTGTGAATTGAGTTTAAACCCTCAAACAATATTCAAATTACGTTATTTAAGATCATTAGAAAAATTATTAAGTCTATTTTAATTTATAAGAAGACTATATTTTACTATGACAGCTTTAGAATGACCAAAATAGATGAAATATTTATAGAGGTCGGATGGGAGCCCAAAAATTGTGATAAATTAAAATGGATTTCTAGATCTAAGGTTTAAATCAAATATAATAACTTAGGAAATTATGATACGTCATGCATATGTATTGTGGTAGATGAGCCAAGAGAGTGACGGAGATTGATAATATTGAATGTGATGTACTTAGGATAATAATACATACAAAAGAATTAGATATTGACGTGGAGAATTTATAAGAGAGTGAATACCTTCCTTAATTTGTAAGTGAACCTTTTAAAATTAAATTTATTTTTCTTAAATTATTTTTACGTCAAATTTAAATATTTCTAATTGTTTTATGAAATTAGATTTTAAATATATATATATATATATACACACTGTTTATATTTTATAAATTGTTTATGTATGTCCTGTATTGAGTTGAATTGTACGTGAATTATCGTTATAGGTCAAAAGAGGATTTAGCTATTGTGACGGATTTAATTTTGATATGTATGACATGTTAAATAACATAATGAAATTATAGATGATTATCTAATTTTTATGATCATTACTGTTTAAATTTTTATATGAATATGTATTGGTGATATGACTGAGAGGGTTAGAATTATATGTCTAATTGTAACTATAGGATAATAGTTTAGGACAAATATGAGAAAAATCACCTAAACAAGTGGAGGTTCATAGGTGGAGATGGTATAAGATATAATGTATTCTGATTATGCTTATATGTTTGGCTCATTATTGAGGTTGGTATCTAGTAATCATGTGATGATACCCATAATTTTCCTTGACAAAATGATTGAATGATGGATATGTTTGAGTTAATTGTTAAATTTTGAAAATGATTGAGATATAATATTCGATTTAAGCATGATTTAAAATTGAATTGCTTTGGACGAGAGATTCAGGATTTAAGGGTGATTAAATATTGAAATTATTAGGAGTATAAATTTGGATTTGTTTAACATGTATCTCGGAGTCTTACAAGTCTTTGGTATACATACTGCATTATAAAATCTATTAAAAGCTTCTATTAAAAGCTTGTGACGATTGTTATAGGCAGATCCTATAGATCGGGACATGATAAGAGATGTCATAATTCTATGTCGTAACTGAGACATTTGTTAAGAAGATGTTAGTTGTATATTATAGTTGAGATCTTGGTAGATAAAAAGGTTTATGAGTTAAACGTAATATCTTCTCATTTAAGGCAGTTATTTTCTAAAATCTAGCCTTCTGAGTCAGTCGTGACAATTTTAATACTTAATTAACATTCAAAATGTGAGACCAGTTAACTCTTGAGACCTTCAATTGTATATTCAAACTTTTGAGATTTTAAGATTTATTTTATAATTGCTTAATTTTTGATTTCTTTTATGACACTTTTTTTAGTATCAATAAGCCTTTCACAGGGTGTTATCGTATGGGAAATTCATAGAGTATCAGATATTTTTTTGAATTGAAACCTTTTAGATTTTAGTAAAAGTATATTTTTAATAAAAGCTCAAATTCTGACTTAAATTAGCCCTTATTTGGTAGCTAATAAAAATTAAATCTAAAAGTTTAGGAAGATAACAAAAACAACTAGAATATCAAATTAAATTAGGGATTTATTGATACCCGAGGTTTCCTTCACGGAGAAGAGATTAAAAATATATTGATCTCGGGCTTCTCAGATTGAGTCAAGAGAGAGGTTATCTCATCGGAAGCGTTACCGCCACCGTCAACTGCTGAAGGTGATGCATCACACACGATCAGCTCCACACCCCTTGACCCCTGTCGCTCGTCTCCGTTGACGTCAACAACATCGTTTCCCACATCCTAAAAGAGAATAACCTTATAATGAAGGTCAGATATAGTGCCTTACTAAGCACATAACCACGGTGCTCAAGGGGAGAGAAAATGAAACTTTTTTCTAGTTGTTTGACAGCGACAGATTAACGATGCAATGGTACTACACGTGGCAATCCATCAGAAAACGGACCCCATTATAGAAGGTTCCATTTAATATAATCTCGCAAGTTCTTGAGTTACGTACGGATGGGATTCGCAGCGAAAAATTTTCAATCAATGTAATTTAAGGTGATTTAATGCGCTAATAAGTAAGATTTACGTTGGTTTAAAAAATTTATTCATCCATTTATAAATTAAAATTTTATAGTTTGTTATTAACCAATTAAAATATAAATTTAATTAATTTATTTATATTAATATAATTGATTTTAATATTATAAATTATTTTGTATAAATATAAAAATTATTTTAATTCTATCTTTTTATATTATTTTTAATTTTTTACCTAATTTTTGTCTTTTTATTAATACCTATAAAAAAAAGATAAAAAATCACTAAATAATAATTATAATAAAAAAATTAACAATCAAAATTGATATGATTATTTTAATACGAAAAATATTCACTAATTTATTGGTAGGATAATCTATCTCTTTATTCTTTTTAGAATTATATTTTTTAAAAATAAATTTATCGCTTTAACCTATTTTTGATGCTGTATCTTTATCACAAAACTTATAATAAAAGTACTTTTTAAAAATATATAAAATAATAATATTAATTACTTATATTATTTATTTTAAATTTATAATTATAAAATAATATTATTTAATATCTTTTAATATAAATTTAAAATAAAATTAGTTCAACATTTGAACATAAATTTTAATTATATTTTTAATTTTAAATCCAAACCTTAATTCTTAAAATCAATCTAACCCAATCCATTTTAAACACTTTAAATTGAATTATGATATATTTATTAATTAGATTGAATTGTGATAAATACAATATTGCATATTGCTTGATTGAAATTTTAACCTAATCCAATACAATTCGGAAATGATCACCACTAAATAGAATTGGACGAGTTTAAGCTAAATGCAGCTCATTCAAGAAGGCCCTTTTTTTTCTCAAATTAAAAAAAAAAATCATCAAGGCAGCCAAAGATATCCCTGATTTTCTTCGCTGTTAATAGTATTTCTTAATTTCAAGGACCTCTTCCTATCCTATCACATGCAGAACAATCAGATAAATTATCATGGGGAAGTAGGGAGTTTTTTAACTTTATTTTTATAGGTACAATATAAAAGGATTTCCCAAAAAAATTCTAACAGATGCACAATGGAGCATGTTTTTCTCAACGCCAAAAATTATACGTAACAGGATTTAGTAGCAACAAATTAGACTAACAATGCCATGAAATGGTATGGTCATCTGCAGTGACATTGGTATATTAACTCTCTGGAAGCTGACAAATAGGCCGGACACTGCAGCAGCATCAAGGATCACCGTCCAAAAACATACATTGTGTAAACTAGGGATTTTCTTCAAGAATAGATTTCTGCAAATTTATCTTCTGAGGTTCTCCTTGACTTGGTATGAAAAATGAATCAAGTTCTCCCGTCACTGGAATTGGCATTTAGAGACAATTCTATCTCCTCAAGGGAGCGTCCCTTAGTCTCAACTATGAAGTGATAAGCGAACAATGCTGACAATAAGGAAACGCCACCAAAACCGGTATAAACTGGAGCAACTCCAAATGTCTCAACTAAGTCGAGGAAAAATAGACCCACCAAGAAATTACAAACCTGAAATCAAAGAACACATGCAGGTATCCAGTACAACTGCATCAGGAATTCAGTTCAGCAGGATAATCGACATCCAGATAAGATAGAAAACAGCTACTGGCTCATTGACATTTCAGAACGTGTGTAGCACTATTTATTAATTATCTTGAAAGCGATTTGGGACAAATTTAAGTCACCACATTAAAGATGGAGGAGGAAACATCATCTAGCAGGAAGTATTATACCTTTTCCATTTTTAATCCTACTAAATTTTCCAAGGTAATGACTGAGAAATGGGGATGATAACTTTCAGTATCTCTACACAAGTTGCAATTGCTGATATATTTAAAACCAGAACATAATAACATACCCAATGAACAGAGAAACTAAATCCCATGATCTTCCCCCGCATCCTGCTGCTGCTGAGCTCTGGTATAATAATACCGGTGACTGGGCCAGCTCCAATTGCAAAGGAGAAAATGTACCTATAAGAAATAATGGGTGAGGTGGGCATCCGCAGAGTTGTCCAATTAAATTGAAAATAAAAATGATTTGGATTCCATTGACCAGCAATCTTCTATAGGGT
The DNA here is from genome assembly GCA_035590515.1 of Trichilia minutiflora. Classification (NCBI taxonomy): domain Eukaryota; kingdom Viridiplantae; phylum Streptophyta; class Magnoliopsida; order Sapindales; family Meliaceae; genus Trichilia; species Trichilia minutiflora. Next base: position 8,415 of record JAVXUL010127334.1, on the reverse strand, counting down.
TTTTAATTTTCAAAACCCAACGGAAGAGTTGTTCTTTGATTCAATAGCCAAGCAAGCTGAGGCTCAACTAGATTGCTCTGATAATACAAACTTGGCAAGCCTGATTCATTAATTAAATTCAGAGAAGCAAGCATGAGCTATCACGAGTAGGTGAATGCAATTATGTCTCAATCCACTTTTTTTGCCTTTTATTTTCGGACCCTTTAAGAAGTAAGATGCAAGACTTTACATAAAGAGGAACAGCAGAGATAATCATTCATTTGTTTTGCTCACAAAGCTGCAAGTTTAAAGAAGCTTACAACAAAGTTCCAAGAATTGATATATTGTGACTGAATTCTTCATCTAGTGGTAAACTGATTGCACAGACAACAAGTAACATTGAAATTGCCTGCAAATAAACATAACACATAAATCAAAGTAATGTAAAACTAAATTGGCCTTTTATCCTCTAGGGTAGGAAGAGGTTAATGGCCATAAAAGGCAGAGCCCAGTAAGGTAAAAGGGAAAGAAACTGTTCACACGTCCAAACCCCATGTATTTGAGTTTGTTGTGACACATCTTAGTAATGCCCCTCACTTAATTTCCCCTTTTCACATGACCATAGTAATTCTTATTGAGTTTCCCCATCATGAGGTCAACTCTTAGCATAGGCCTTTCACTGACTCACCATACCCACATAACTTCCAATGAGAAGCTTCTGTCTGCCCTCCTTATCCATTAAGTAAGATGCACACAGTGCACCTGAAAATATCCACAGTTGACAAGAGTAAGATGCTGTTCAAACAAAAACCATAATTCAACTTTAAAAAATAACACAATATTTATCAAATCTCAAACCTGCAAAGTTTGTAAGTCCAACCAACAAGCTTGCTATAGCTCCATCTGCAATTCCAACATCTTGAAAAGTCAACGATGAAAAGTAAAGGACCCCATTTATGCCTGCAAACTGTTGAAGTAGAAAAAGGGCACCTCCAATGAACGCAACTGCAGGCATACAAAGTGGAACAACCATGAATCTAGTATTTAGGGAAAATCAGATATTTATAGCCAAACTACACCTTGAAATCAAAAATTAAGACAGAATACCAAGCCAAGGCACAAAATTACTTAGAATAGCTAATGTCCACAAGAAAGAAAATCAGAAAAAATGTCATGAAGCTTAGTATTTGTAAATATACATTTTATGTTTTTTTAACAAAAGCTATACTGTAGAAAGTGTGGCACCAACAGCTATCTGATAAACTACAATTTTGGTAACACAAAATTTAAAATGTTACAGACATAATACTGAAGAAACCACCTTGATACAACCTCTAGAGTGTGGTTCCTCGAGGAGTTCCAACCATTGGCTGTTCAAATCACTACCATCCTTCTTGATGACTGATTGAAATTCTTCAATTGCTTGGTCGACTTCAGATTCTCCCCAAAGGTTACTGATGACTGCTTTGGCATCATTCAACAACTCTACCTATGAAGCACCATAAGACAGCTTAGAAAAACAAGCCTGGATGACACTAGCTAATTTTCTATCAGAAGGTGAAACAAGAGTCATACTTTACATAGCCAGCGAGGACTTTCTACTGCAAACTGCATACCAAGTGCAATAATAAAACCAGGAACACTTGCAATATACAGCATTGCCCTCCACCTGAAGAATAGTGTTCATTAAACCGTGATAGTTCCATAAAGAATCTATCTCATAAAATGTCAGGAGTCTTCCTCTGTACATTGCTTGGGGGAAAGTATACAAATATAGAAACATATAAGAAGTGCATAAAAAAGGTTAACCAATAAAATATATATTATACAAGTCACAAGCGAATAAATTTAAAATTTGATATGTAATAATGCAGTAAATATAAAAAAGACATTCTCAGAAGCTTGGTAGGGTGCAATAATCTGTGCTTGGCAAGAGGAAGAAAAAAGTGAATTCGGCATGTCTTTAATTTACAACACAATTTAACCAATTAAAGATTGTACCAAATTGAACAATGGGCAAACATCTTGAGGTTTGGTTAATAACGAAGTTGTGAAAGCTCATTTGGGCTTTATTCACAGTTTCATCCAGGTTCAACTACATAGGAAAAATCAAAATGCATGCCCTTCATCAACAACTCTGCTGGAATAACAAGAAACAAACAGAAAGGACCTCACCAATGTGGATCATCTTCTGCGGGTATTCCCAGAAACAGTGAAGTAATAATCCCAAGGCATGTACCAATCTGACAGAGGGTTCCCAGTGAACCCCTGTATATTGTTGGAGCAACCTAAAAGAACACATGGAGATGGATAAGTAAACAGAATGACAAATAGATGGTTACTTGAAAGTTTTTATTGTCTATCCTCACCCATCAAAGGTGTAACAAGTATGATTACATCACAAACTTCAACACCAAAAACTGGAATTAAAGCACAGCCTCATTTCATATTCCAAAGTTCAGATGGTCAGTTATGCTACAGTGCATAACCCAACAAAATGTCTGAATCAGCCCAACAAATTGCCGTGAAGTCCAGACTTAGCAATATAGTTGTGCTAAAGTCATTAGTAACATACATAATACAAATTTCAAGCACATGTTCCCCGTAGCTTAGTAATCTTTTCCATCGGTTCCCTCTAATAAATTTTGTCATAAATTTTTAGACAACCAAGGTATATGAGTGTGAATCATGGACTTAGCATGTTTGGGTTTACATTAGTAACTTTTGAGTCAACATTGAATTAGATAGTTTAATACGAGGTCAAGTTTGGATGACCTGTTAACCTAAAATTGACACTGTCAACAATCAATTTTAGGTAACAGATCATGCTTGAATTGACACATATATTTAAGCACTCATTCCTGATATATCTATCCCATTGCCTATTCTAACATGAGACAAGTTTGAATTAAAAAAAAAAAAAAAAAGACTTGCCAAAATGAAGAGAGATCAAATAAGTTAATTTAATTCATTCCCATCTTCTGAAAGACATTACAACCAGAGGAAATTCTTGAAAGTAAGTTTTATGAGTAGAATTGTGAAGTCATTATATTTCTATACACACATACCTCTGAAATATAAATTGGGACAATAACTGTGTTCACACCAATACCAAGGCCAACAAGAAATCTTCCCCACAGCATTACATCAAAGGAGTGGGCTTGCGCACTGACAAAAAATGGAAGCAGTCAAATATATCTTTTAGGAGCAGATGCGTCTAAAATCAAAGTACCCATGACTTGTGAACATGAGTGTTGTGCATCAAGAAGGGTCGACCAAAGAACACCAAAACCCCATCAAATATAACCTTGAAGCACAATCATGTGTTCAATTTTCCTGTGAGCCTGATTAAAGTTAATTTTTTATCTTATATGCCTCACCAAATGGGAACTTATATGCCTCAAAACAAATCTTAGAAAGCTCTAAGATTTGTTTTGAGATGGTGACTAGTACTGACTCTACAGGATAAATTTTAAGCCACCAAGTTTCCAGGAAGCTAGTTGAAGTGTACTAACCATCTCAAAATTGATTAGCATGGCACAAAAACAGCAGAGCAGATGGGATAGTGCAGCATATAGAATGAATGACAACAAAAATCCAAACGGTTCAAAAGGACAAACATAACTTTCATGATGAATATGAATCACCTTATGATTGCACCTAGAATCAACGGTACCGTAGCAATTTGAAAAGTGCGCCGAAAACCAAGTTTGTCAATTAGAGAACCTGAGCTTATGCTTCCAACAAATGCACCTGCTATAAATATGCTAACTACAAGCCCCTCCAGAAGTGGTTTTCCTCCAAAACCCAGCTCTTCCGCAATTGAAACAATAGGACCATTCATTACCCTACACAACACTCATTGTAACCCAAAACACTTTTTACTCTAGTCAAAATGATCTTGTCCCGATTGTACAGTATCAGCAGTTATAACTGTTTTTTCCTCTTTAAAATTAACTCATAATTGAACATTTCAGGCAATGAAAGCAGAATTAGCAGATAAAAACAGACTCACCCTATGTGATAACCAAAAAGAAAATTGGACATTGAAGCGATTAACACGTTAGGAAAAGCAGGTAGCCATCCCAAATCAAAAACTTCTTCATCCTTCTGACCACGTGCTAACACTTTTCCACTGTCTGCAACTCATTTTTTGTTTTATGTAAAATACAAGGTCGAATTTTTTAATTGATATCAATTACTAATAAAGCAAGTTATAAAAAGTAAAGTTCAGCACCTTGTTTTTCCTTCTCAGACTCTAAATCGGAAAATTGCTTCTTTGCCGCAACCGAAACTCTGAACTTAACCGTCCGATACAAAATGTTGAAACGTAACTTTTTAAATGTCGGAAAAGTTAAAGAAAAAACCTCGTGGTTTGTTGAAGTTACGAACAGAGTCGATGGAACCTGACGAACCGGATTGTGAAGCACGGTAGCCACCCGCATCTGATCTGGGATTTCCTTTTTTCTTTTCTTTTTCTCCTTGGAGGATAGAGGAATGGCTTCCAACCAGGGTTACACTATGGATTGTTAACGCCACGTGCATGCCAGGGTGACGATCGTGGGGCCCACTAGAATTAACGGAAAGATTGCGGAGGGTGGCGGGGATAACACGTGGCGAACGGTTAGGGATAATCTCGAATCATTTTAACTCCAGATTGGATAAGTCCGGGGCCCATTTAAGGTCATTATTGATCGGAACCCCGAGTTCAGCTTATCTTCGGGGATTCTTCCTTTCCCGCTCTACATGGATTTTTTTTTTTGCATGAAAATTTTTTACAAATGTCCAATCGTACGGAATTAATGAACTTATCGAAGTCGGACTTACAGATCATTCAATAATTATCTTAAATCATAAAATAAATACACAAAAAATATATATAATAATATTAAATACAAAATAAAACTCTCTTAATACTTTTTAAAAAAAAAAATTAAACATAAAAATTAAATTTAAAACCTTAAAATTAATAAAACTAACCTTCACCAGGTCACCCTTAGGTTACATGGATCTACCAAACAAACTTCCATAAAAATGTGTAGGCATTTATGAATCCTAATAGGACTTTTTGATTTCTTAAACTTTATATTATATTTGTAACTGAGGAAGGCATGCCCATAAGCCATCCCATATAATACGTTTGGTATACACATCACTGTTTCTCTGTGTAGGCCAAAAAAACACTTCACCACCGAGTTTTTAAAAGACAATCCAATGCGTATATGTGGAAAAACCTTTTAAGTTTAATAAGGATAAACATAACCTGTAGCAGTAGTTGATTATAATAAGTAAAAGTATTTTTCTATATAAAAATTTGTTGATGTTGAGGGTGTTTTGTGAAAAATTCCATATTTAAAAATTTATTTTACCAAAAGAATCTTTATTTAAATTATTTTTGGTAAATTAATGTTAGTTGTTTTGATGGATAAAATTAAATTATTAGGTAATTTAAGAGATTTTGAAGTTTAAAGTCTAAACTTTTTCACTGTAAACTATAAAGGTAGAATTTATTTATCGTAATCTCTAAAAGGGTAATAATATTTCCAGCCTTTTTATTAAATGCCGCCTCCCGTAATTTACAAACTTCTAAAATTATAATTTTTATAATATAGTTCACTTAATATAAAAAATAATTTTATAATAAATTAAGATAATATATTTTTTTAAATTTTTTAGCAGATTTATGTTTGATATTTCTTTAATAATTTATCCTATTCAAATACCTATTCATAAAATTTTGTATAATAAATTTTAAAATAATGTAAAAATAATTTTATCTTCTCAAATATGGTACAGTGATATTTGTCTTTTACATTTTGCAACTGCACACCATCTATTAAATTTTTTCTTAAAATTTTTTTTAAAAAAAATATTAATTAAATCATTATCTGTAATAATTTAAAAATTCTTTTATACTATAATTTTATGCACCTTAAATTTATTTTTAAATTAAAATATTTTTCTTAATATATATAACATGTTAATTTACAAGTCAAAAAGTACAAAATTAAAAATATTTAATACAAAAATTTATTGATAGATATTTGAATATGAAAAAATATTAACAATATTGACTATGAACAATTATTGATAATTTAATATATATTTTAAAATTATGTAATTTATAAAATATTTTAAAAAAATTATAATGGAGCAAGTCAAAGATAAAATCTGCGAAAGTATCCAATTCAACGTTTCAATTTTAACAATTATTCTTATCAATTGCTTTCTCAATTAAAAACAAATTCAAATCCAAGCCTAATAACCAAGTAATGTCACAATGAAAACCCTACTTGCATATTGTTAACGTACAAAAAATCTTTTATCACTAAACATAATAATGTACTTTCTTTTCTTAATTTTTTTAAACAACAGTAACTTAAAATCTTAGAGGTAAAACTAATAAATAAGTGAAAATCTTTTATACTTAAATTAAGATTTTCTTTAGGAATAATTTTTTTAAAAGAATAAATGATAATAATTGAGTAGTTTAACTTAATCTTTATTTGTTTTTCTCTTATATTCCTTATTAACGTTTAAACTTAACTTTAATAATAATTTTTTCGAGATTACATGGTTACAGGTCTTTATCATAAGATATAATTACTGGGTTAAAAAATTCTCATTTATTTACAAAAAAAATCCATAAATTTAAACTTTTATTACATTAAAATAATAGTTATAAAAGAGTTTCAAAATCTCATACAGACCTTTATTGATTAAATAACCTTTATTGTTCAAAGTAGTATCTAAAATTTTTATTAATAAAAAATTTATAAGATTGATCAAAACCATTTTTAATAAAAAATTATAAGATTTTTTTGATTATATAGAGATGTGACACATGTTTCATGAATTTAAAAATAATAAAATTATTTTACATTACTTCTATAATTATACATATGTATAACCCTTAAATAATCTACATCATATTAAGGTTAAGGTATTAATTTGAAAATATAATTGCTTAAGAATAAGAATTTAAGTGTTAAAACACAACAAATTATAATCAAACTCAATATCTTGCCAAGATCGTTGAGCTTAAGAAGGAACGTGAAGAAAATGAATCATTAGTGCAAGATTAAAGAAGTAGAAAAAAAATGTTGGGAGGATAGCTTATATTGCTGTGGTTTCATAATTGAGTAGTTAATTTGTTAAGTTATAATTTATATTGAATGATTGATGATATGGCAATATATCATTGGTAATTGTTTTATTTGTTTGTGAATGTGCTTGTAGTGTAGCATTTCACTCTATGTACATAAAGCAGAATTGTTGCTAACCGTATTTAATTATGGAATTCAGAAATAAAATATCTTCAGTTTCCTTCTTCGTTTCCTTAACTCTCTTTCACTTTCTTAATAACCAAAAAAAAAAATCTCTGATGTTCGTCAACCTATCACGGTGTTTGCTAAGATCAGGACCATTTGTCTATTTACTCTTATACTTTTGCTCATTTTATGTACTACTTATTCAGTAATTTTACTCATAACTTTGTCAAAAATTCTACGAGGTCATGAAAGATTGTGTATCCTCAAAATTGATTCACGATGTTCGAAAATCCATGCCTAACTTATATGTAATGGATTAAACTCTTTAATTTTCTTATAGAAACACCTTTTTATACATGTAATCAAATTGTTAATTGATAGACGATGCCCATCGTGTGGTTTGGGATATTTGGGTATTAAAATATGTTTAGTAGTAATACAATGATTAATAGGTCGGCCACTTATGCTTAGATTTGGAAAGCAAAGAAGCTGTTTGATGAAATGCCTAGGAAAGACTAACATTCCTGGAATTCCATGAAGTTAGCACATTTTCGTAATGGGAAGCCTGAAGATGTTGTAAAGGTTTTATCTTTGATGATTTGAGATAGAAATTGCATTATAAAATTTGCATTCATTCTCTTATATGATGAAGGCTTGCGGTTGTGTCGGGTTTGTCAAATTGACCCTTCAATTATAGGATTTGTGAAGAAATTTTATTATGAAAGTGACGTGTCCATTGAGAAATCAGGTATATTAAGTGTGGTGTAGTGATTTATGCGGAGTAAGTGTCCTTGAGGATGCACAGTCCAATCATTTTTTTCGAATAGTGTGATTTATAGCTATTCTAAGCTATCTGCTGTTGAGAAGGCTTATGATATATTCCAGAAAATGCCTGAACGTAATTTTGTTTCATGGAATGTAATGATCTCGACTTTGACTCAATATGGTTTTTTGGTTTAAAACTCTTTTATCGAGCATAATGATACGAATCGAGCTTTAATGAGTTCTAATATGCAATGCCAAGCAATTTCGCTCTCTCGGTCCGAGAAGTGCATTGTATGTTTGTTAAGACATGGAATCAAGGTTTTTCTCTTATTTCTGTGTCATATGCTTTTGTTTTTGATAGCCTACTTGTGCTTTAATGATATGGAATGGGGAACTTATT